>MJUU01022370.1:0-14087 GCA_002080025.1 Modiolus philippinarum | reverse complement strand
TTTCGCAGAAGATATAATCATTCAATAATAATTATTAATATTTGTACTTTTATATTCCATGTATATTTATTTATAGTATTAAGATAGCTTCAGTGATTCAAACTTGAAGGAAATATTTCTTAATTTACCAGGTTAGCACAAATAAATACATCAACATTCACTGTAAGCTCGTGATAACGGTCAAGGTCTGATTGTCAATGATACATGCGTTCACAAAAATTCGTGCATTTCGACTTTGCTGGGAGCGGAGGGGATGTGCAGTCTCTGACTGCTGCGTTTCATATTTAGATGTATCGGAGACAAAAAATACGGGGAAAAAGTATCGCTTCATTTAAGAAATGTGCCACCTCGAAGAAAATATAGAAGAAATATTATGTCTATTGGTGATAAACTTTCAATTACGTTACTGAGACGCTGATATTCATGAATAAAACGTCAAAAAGTTAAAGAGGGACATATCCGCTAGACATTTCAAAATTTCAATAATTCGGACCATCAACGAGAACAGCTTACATGTTTGGTGTATTTGGAATGTGCTTTTCCAGTACTTTTTACGAATAGCAAGGACATGAAAATTCAAACATGTAACTGGTCCTTTTGTATTTTGTATGATATTTAGATCCTAAAGCATTTACGACCCTAAACTATAAAACGGGGGACATTCCTGCTAGACAAAAAGAAAACTATGGTTCGGATACAAATACTAATACCCGATGGAAACTTTTCGAAATTATTGATCTCTTATAAAAGTACTTTATCACAGCATATTTCGATTTCCTCTTAGATGATGCAAATTTTATCTTTTTTCCATTAAATTTTGAAGTAGAAAATAATTTTGCAGGCGGGACAACTCTCTTCCGATCAGTTCACCTTCATTTTCTACGGTATCTTCCTGTTGATACTACAAGCAAGTTTACTACGCTTAGTATGGTTTCAAAGAACAAACATGCGAAAAAGCAAACATCTACGGAGAATTTTCGAGAAAAGATGATCAGAATATCACTATTATTTAATATCTTTTGTTACATGGGACAATAGAAAAATAACGCTATCGTAAATATTGGAGACTGATAACTCTAACGAAAAACCGTTTCTTATGAATTTTTTTATCTCACCATGTAGTATATTTATCAAGCTTTAATTTGATATATTACAGTAAGCATTTTAATTCATTCAGTTGTAGAACGGAAGTAAGGAAAATAAGAATACATATAATTTGAATGAGGGAGCTATATCCGACGTCACGTCTGTATTTTTCAATCGGTCATACTTCAAACATAAAAAATAGCTAAACCGATTTTAATTCATCTTGGTATTCAGCTTCATTTGATCATGGAGGTATTAACATATATATTTATACCTCCATGATTTGATGCACTTGCGTGTACAATTTTATCGAAATCTGAAAACTTTGCTATTTACGTACCTGTTACCTTAAGAATTTTTTGTGAAAACCTAAGGAGTATCTCCCTATCGTATATCTCTGTCCTTAGCTGATTTTGGCTTTCATTTTTAGATTTTATTGATAATTTGCTCTCTATCAGCTTTTACACATATTTCGGTTTATGAATTTTCAAATGTTTTGATTCGATCTGCACTGAAGAGACATAAGTTGTCGAAATGCGTATATGCAGAAATTAAATTCACAGTAACTTCGGTATATAATTTGTTGTAATTATAACTTACATTACTCATTTGTTTTTGATACAAAACATATTGTCGACAATAATGGAGGAGCCCAATCGTGGGCGAATCTATTATTGAAGACAACATTTGAAGTATCAGAAACAGAGACTTCTATTATTCTTTTTATCGGTAATTAACTAAATCATTTGATAGAACAAATTTGAATTTAAAAAAATTAAAAATCTATTTCCAAGAAAAATGGAAATTGACTATTGATTAGTATAATACGATCCTAAGCGTTTTTGTAAATGTATATTCCTTTGTTTACATCGATGCGCTGTTTGACAAAGTATGCGTGGCCCAAAATACCTTTTGCCAATATTTTTTCGTATTCGGGCATTACCAAATACTGAAAATATTTGCCTCAAGAGATAAAGGAAAACTCATACAAATTATCGTTTAATGTTATTAATACTAGTGATTATGCTCAATGCTTACCATAATAAGATTTTATTTTAACGAACAATAATTGCAGTATGACATAATGTATAACTCCCTTCTATCCTTAACATTAATTAATTTCATCCATGGTAATAGCTAGTTAACGTAATTAAGAAAAGAAATATTAATGTTGACGTTTTGTTTTTAAGATTTCTGAAAGTTAATCTGGTTACCTGTTTATAGTGGCCACATCTCATGATATTAAATGCCAAGTTTTCTTAATCAAAGCTCCGACGGAGCTGAATCTCGAAGCCCTGAAAATCTACATGTGGCAAAACTTCGTAGTCATCCATAGAACTGCTATATACGTCTGCTTGTAATAAGTTATTCCGTAATACGTGAAAATAATCGGATAGTGTGATTTCCCATGTTGATTTCATTGCTATAAATATATGCACTATGTTATTTTCATCTCGCAAATTACTGCGCGACAAGTTCGTTGATCCGAAACGCAATATAAAAAAACGAGTAATTTGATAAACATGCATATTGTTTTCAATTTATTAAAACAACACTGTATTCAACTCAAGAAAAAGAAGAAATATAACTTAAATACTAAATGTATACGATTTTGAAAGAAACTAAGACACTATATTTTATCGGAAGCACGAAGATCATCTTTTAGAGCTGTTAATAGGCTTGAAGCCTCATGAGGGGCACGTGATTTTTTCTTGCCATATCAATATCTCTCCAGCCATTTCATGGCTTCGAGATAAAAATGACAAGATGAGTGCCCAGTGGTTGTTTATACATTGTGATTGCCTTTTAGTAGTATTACCATGCAACGGATGATAACTATTATTAAGTTACTTTGTAAGGGTACAAGCAGGCTCATTGTTGAAGGCTTCACCATGACTTCAAAATAAAGAACAACAACAAAAGCGTTGTTTCATTGCTTGATTTTACCATGTAGAGACTATGTCTAATGTGTATCTACTCAATATCCTTTATTTTTTTTTTTTTTTGATTGAAATTATAACTAAAATATATCCATTGCTATCATTGATATCATCGATATGATTGCTATTAACATTATAATAATTATTTTCTATTTACATTATTTTTTTCCAACATAATAAAAGTTTGCCATTAAGATTATTGTTAGTCACATTGATGTTTGCCATTACGATTACAAAAAATATATTTGTCCTAATTAAGGTGTCTCAGTGGTATTATTCCACCATTTTTGTCCAATATTTGTTCGTTACGGTTAAATTCATTAAGAAATTTAACAAAATGGGTATTTAAAATGTAAAGAAAGTTCCAAAGGATTTGTCTTTGTCTGTCTGTCCATCAGTCCGTCCCCCGAAAGTTTCCGATTGATAACTTGTGAACGAAATAACACAAGGTCTTCAAACTTGGTATGCAAGTTGTTTACCACAAAACTCAGGTCAAGTTCAATTTTGGGTTCAGAGGTCTAAGGGGTTCTGGAGTTATGCCCCTTGAAACTTTGAAATTTTGCGAATTTTAGGGTTTCCGACAGATAACTTGTGAACGAAATAACACAAGGTCTTTAAACTTTGTATGTAAGTTGTTTACCACAAAATCAGGTCAAGTTCAATTTTGGGTATAGAGGTCCAAGGGGTTCTGGAGTTATGCCCCTTGAAACTTTGAAATTTTGCGAATTTTAGGGTTACGGACTGATAACTTGTGAACAAAATAACACAAGGTCTTTAAACTTGGTATGCAAATTGTTTACCACAAACTCAGGTCAAGTTCGATTTTGGGATCAGAGGTCCAAGGGGTTCTGGAGTTATGCCCCTTGAAACTTTGAAATTTTGGGAATTTTAGGGTTTCCGACAGATAACTTGTGAACGAAATAACACAAGGCCTTCAAACTTTATATGTAAGTTGTTTACCACAAAATCAGGTCAAGTTCAATTTTGGGTATAGAGGTCCAAGGGGTTCTGGAGTTATGCCCCTTGAAACTGTGAAATTTGGCGAATTTTAGGGTAACGGACTGATAACTTGTGAACGAAATAACACAAGGTCTTCAAACTTGGTATTCCTAAACTTCACAAAAATCCCTACAAACATCGTTTGATTTCGGCTTCAAGTAATTGTTCTACCACAAATTTGTCCATCAATTTAACCAGTGCACTCACTTGTACAAAGGAGTTAGTCAAAAACTATTGTGAGAAAACATATCAAAACTCTGGTGTAAATTACTTTTGGAGTGTAAAACATTCTATTGAAGTTTTAGATAAATTACAATCTATAGATAGACCAGTTTCATCTATTGACAGTTATGATTTTTCTACACTTTATACAACCCTTCCGCATAATTTGATTAAATCTAAATAGGGTGAACTTATTAAATGTTCTTTTAAATTTTCGGGTCTTTAGTTTATTTGCTGCAACAAAACGCAAGGATTCTTCTCCAATATCTCTTACAACAATTATTGCTCCTGGACATGTGATGATATGATTAAGGCACTGAATCTCTTGCTAGACAACATTTATGTTCGTTTCGGCACCATTGTTTATCATCAGGTCATTGGAATCCCCATGGGTACTAATTGTGCACCTCTCATTGCAGACCTTTTTCTGTTCTGTTACGAACGGGAATTCATGAAAAACTACAAAATGGAACTGTACCAAATAGTGAAAAACTTATTTCTATTTTCAATGATAATAGCAGGTATATTGACGATATCCTTACTATTGACAATCCCTAGTTTTTGGCTTATGTTGACACCATTTACCCACAACAACTGAAACTAAATAAGGCAAACAATGATTCTAAATACTGCCCTTTTCTGGATCTAAGTATCACCATTGACTCTGGTAAAATAAAAACTAAAGTTTATGATAAAAGGGATGATTTTGATTTTACAATTACTAATTTCCCCTTTCTTGACGGCGACGTTCCCCTAGCTCCACCCTACGGGTTGTATATATCCCAACTTGTACGATTCGCTCGCATTTGTTCCACCCTTGATGATTTTAATGAGCGTAACCTTACTCTCACATCCAAACTTTTACAACAAGGTTACAGATTTCATAAATTATTAAATACTTTTAAGAAGTTTTACAGAAGATATGAACATTTGATATCTAGATATGACGTGACTCGGAAACAGCTAATAACAAAGGGCATTTCTCATCCTCGATTTTATGGAAATGTTGTTAAAAAATGTCAAAAACTGATTAATAATCCAGAAAAACTGGGACGTAACTTACATTCTTTACGCAATAGTGGATATCGACGATATATTCTGAACAAATCCGTTAAATTGGCTTTGGATTCCAGTGACCTGAAGACTTTACATATATACTGGCCTCTCACTGATACTGCCGATGTCTGCTGAACTACATGAAGACTCTTTACCAAACCCTTCGGGAAGTTTTGAGTTTGATTTTTCTTCCGTAGTGCGACAGTGTTTTACCAGCAGACTAGAATCCTTGAGCTAGCCGGCAGTTTAGCGGCGAGCACTCTTTGACCCTTCTTTCAAAATTACGTTTTTAATATGCTTTTTCTGTTCCAAGATAGTGGTCATTGAGTTAGTAGTCTACCTGTCTTGGGTTTTATTCGCGTGTTTATGATACTATAGGGAAACGGGATAGAGAAAGGGGAGGTTTGGGTACCCATAAACCGGTTTAACCCTACCACTGGCTTTTGCTGGTGCCGGTACCAAGTCCGGCTATCCCGAGTTCCTATCGTTATTTATGTTTGTCTCTTGTTTTCATTATTGTTTTTCTGGTGCAGTTTGCTTGTAAATTGTGGCATGTGATTGTAGTTCCTGGCCATTGTAGGTGTTTGCTGTTTTTCTGTTTTTGTAATGCAAATTGTTTACTACAAAACTCAGGTCAAGTTCGATTTTGGGTTCAGAGGTCCAAGGGGTTTTGGAGTTATGCCCCTTGAAACTTTGAAATTTGGCGAATTTCAGGGTTACGGACTGATAACTTGTGCACGAAATAACACAAGGTCTTCAAACTTGGTATGCACATTGATTACCACAAAACTCAGGTTAAGATTGATTTTGGGTTCAGAGATCTAAGGGGTTCAGGAGTTATGTCCCTTGTACCTTTGAAATTTTGCGAATTTTAGGATTTCCGACTGATAACTTGTGAACGAAATAACACAAGGTCTTCCAACTTGGTATATGAATTAATTACCACAAAACTCAGGTCAACTTTGATTTTGGGTTCTGAGGTCCAAGGGGTTCAGGAGTTATGCCCCTTGAAACTATGAAATTTTGCGAATTGTAGGGTTTCCGAATGATAACTTGTGAACGAAATAACACAAGGTCTTCAAACTTGGTGTGTAACTTGCTTACCACAAAAATTAGGTCAAGTTCAATTTTGGATTCAGCGGTACACATAGTTATGGAGTTATGCCATTTTTAACTTAGAAATCTTGTGAAACGTGGCGGGGTATCATTTAATGCACCATTACTATTTTTATTGTTGTATTTGTAGTGTTTGCGTTTTGTGGTTATGTAGCGTCTTTGGGCTTCTGTCTTCTGGTGTTCTTAGTTTTGCCTTTTTTCTGGACTTTGATTTATGTTATCTTGTTCTTTGTTCCTTCGGTATTCTACTGCCCTTGCTTTATAACCGTCTGGCTGTACATCAGTCATATCAGTGTTATCCTTTAAACTTGATAGAGGAACATTCTTACGACTGCACTTGTTGTATAGAGGTACAGAAAAGGACCATTTTATTCCGGAAGACATCCTATTCATACTGCTTAAAACAAAGCTACCAAATAGCAATGCCCTCGGGACATAAATCTACAACAGCAGATGAATTACCATTGTTAAAGTAAATGGGAATATCAACAAACTTACCGAACAGAATTGTCAAGATCCAAATAACAAAGAGGTAAAAGACAGAGCAGGTGCAAAATGACCAGAATTAGAATCGATTCTTTATATTAAAGGTATAATAAAAAAAACATTTTCAGCAGAAATTAAAGGACTGGGTTAAATGTTTTTGTTTTTTTCTCCTGTGTAAGCCCTTTTAAAAACTTCATGCGAGCAATGAAAAGGGTCAGATCATGAAATTAATTCTCATGGGAATCCCGATTGCCTGTTGAAAAACACATCAAAAATATTGTCGATAAAAATTCTAGCATCTTGATTAAGTCATTCCTAGTGTCCTTCTTGTTTGACCCAGTGTGGTTCTTAACAAAATATGTTTTATCTTTCCCTTCTACTAAATACGTGTATCTGCGATCTCATTTTAGTGCAGAAACATGAATGTATCAAATCAGAAATTACTGTTCTCAATTTATTGTGTGGCATAGTAGTATAAAGAGTTGAAAATTCTATGGCAATGCTTGAGACAGGTAGCAAACAGCTGATCAAGGGGATATTTAATTTTCTTTAGATTGACGCCGCTCGTTGAGTACGTTTTATCACAGTAACGTATTAGACCGTCTCTTACTAAGGTCAATAAAATAGTAGGAAGCTTTGAAAGCGGCTTAGTAGTGCAATAAATCTCTTTTTGTTTGGATTTTTATGCAGTTTAGGGACCCAGTAGATGTTATGGAGCTGATAATTTTCATCAACCGCTTTAATGCCAAAGGATCCTGAAAGTGTGATTGTTGATAATCTCCTGATTGTTAATAATCTCCTCCCTTGATAGTGTGGTGGGTTTCTTGATGAACTATCAATTCCCATATCCTTAAAATGGTGCATAATTTATATCAAGTTGTTTTGTTATATGATTAAGATAATCATATCAGATTTTGTCAACTGGCCTTAACCTTTTGATATGAAATATAGATAGGGTTAAAATATTAACTGTTGGAAAAAAGCAAGACAAGACCAGTTAAGTGTTCTTTATTGTCATGATACCTCTCGCTAACTATCATATATAGTGAATGGTTACAATTATAAATGGTTGTCAAATATAACTTTTTAGTAGTAAACATTTTCGGGTTTCACGTTAGAGCAAATTGATTTGTATACAAAAAATACCGAAGTTGCATGAAAACAGTAAATATTGTTATGCTGTACACGTGTGTCTAGGAGTAACCTCTCATCAGCAGCATTAAAATCAAATAATATGGAAAGCTATAATCCAAAAGTAGTAAAAAAAGAAGTAGTCATGTCCAAGAATATCGAAAAAGGAAGCCAAATCCAGTACGAAGGACATCTACCGAGTGCCATACATGGAAGTCTCAGAATTTTTAAGGGGTTAGACTTTTGATAAAAACTGTAAATTTCTAAAACACGCAAGGTAAATGTCTGACTATTGGGCTTTTGAATACCCTCGGGGACCTTTGGTACACCAGCAGTGGCATCGGTACAGTGGTTCAAAAATACAAAAAAATATACACGGGCTTTATCTTTTCCAATACGGTTAAATTATCTCACTTGGATATCATTTTTGCTGTTAGTGCTGGTTCCAAGTCCGGCTTTCCCGAGTTTCTATCGTTGTCTATGTTTGTCTTTTGTCATTTTTTTGGGTGCAGTTTCTTGGTAGATTGTGGCATGTGAATCTATTTTTCGGGCCATTGTAAGTGTTTCCCGTCTCTTTTCTACATTATTTTTTTCATATATCTCATTTTTTTTTAAAAGTTTTAATCATTTTGTATTTTTTTTTATGCCCAAGAACACACTAATTGCATAACACTTATGAGAAATCCTTCCGCGTCAAAGTTTATGTAATTTATCTATAATGAACAAAGAAGTGGAGTAAATGTATATGGGACAAAATACTTATTATTTTTGTTCTTCGTCTTGATGTCACCATGAGATGATCATGTATGATTTGTGTTTCCAAAGTTGGGCCATATAAACATATATATTCTGAAATGTAAACCAAAGTCTTAAATTTTAATTACATATTACTTATTACATATAATACTTGCAAAACTAAATTTAAGGTGAGAGGTACGTAAATAAGCACCTCTATCGGTGAACGTTATTAATTTGCTTTATAATGAACGTAAAATAATTTTAATTATCGTCGTTTCAAACTATATCCTACAATTTTTCTGAAAATTTGATATTATGTTGCCAAAGAAATATCTGTTTCATTGATATAATTTTTCTATAGGATCACCGAGTTCGTTTTCGTGGTATAGATCGCTGAATAAATGTTCATCTTTCAAATCACGCCTAAAATCATAACTTTTATCGACGACGTCGCTATTTTGACGGCGGGTTTTATCGAAAAAATCCATTTTTGGCGTGCCTATTCTATGCTCAACTATCTATACCGGTGAAATTAATTCGGTAACCCTATATAAAATTTACACCATTAAAATGGAAATTTCATTGTTTAAAACATACCTTTTTTGTAGAAAAATTGTAGGATACGTTTTCTTAAACGCGCAATTAGAAGACGTTTCTGTGCGTTTTACATGGATTCTATTTGAAAACAACATAACTGATGTATTTTTCAATCGGTCATACTTCAAACATAAAAAATAGCTAAACCGATTCTAATTCATCTTGGAATTCAGCTTCATTTGATCATGGAGGTATTAACATAGAAGGAGCAACAACAAAAAATCGCACTTATTTATGACCCACAGAGCCCTATAGTAAAGATATGGGATTTATCTACTTAGCATCAATTTGACGATACCCCTTTGGTGACTATCTGCGATGCCGCAACTTTGTTATCAAGTAAATCACGTAATTTTTGCCTTGTCTGACAAGTATAGTACACAACGGGGAACCTAGCGCTACGTTTCAAAGGTGTCGTTGGTGATACAGGTGATTTTTAATGGTTGCAAGAAATTGAACGGTGTAAAAATCTTCGAAATCGGTCCACATTTACGTGAATTACAACATTTAAAATTCACCTGTTGGTCGTTTTAATATTTTATGCAATTCGGATTAAACCAAAAATTCTGTATGTTCCGATCAAGAGCGGATTTTGAAAAAATAGGTTATAAAAGAACTTGAAATGCAGATTCACCCAATGTATATGAGGTATTTGCCGGATATTGCCGGAAAGTCGTATTTTGGGTTTGAAATCTGACAATTTTATCGAAATGCCGATTGTAAGACATTTGCATGCCGTGCCGTTATATGTCACCCTTTTTTAACAAGATTCGATATACAAAACTTATCACTTGCAATTTTTATTATTTTATGATATTCAAAACTGATCAGTGTTTAATTTTTTCTATCTCCATTTATGAGGCTTGTTTAGGATATATTGGGATACGGGATATTTACCACTTTTGTTAATGGGATATGGGATATTTGAGACAAAAAGTACTGGGATATGGGATATTATGACTATGAAAAATTGGATATTTCAATAATTAATGGGATATCTTTAATTTTCAAAGGGATATTTTCTTCCAGACTTACTGGGATATGGGATATTGGGACCCCCCCTAAACAAGCCTCGTTTATTTAAATCAAATATTGATACAGCTTATAGATATATCCTCGGACCATATTCGTCTGAGATTTCTGTGTATATTTTTAACAATCTGTTCTTTTTGTAAATGATTTTGATAAAGGAATCATTGATTAATTATAAAAATCAGTTTATTTTCTTTTTTTTTTTTCGATCACTCATCTCTATAAATTGGGACATACTGGAGACTATGTCGAAGCTTTTATTTTTCACGCCAATGATGTGTCCTATTTAAAAAAAAATCAAGAAGAGGATAGACACAATTTCCAGTATTAGAATATTCATTTGTCCTTTTTTAAAGAAAAAAGATAGAAATGCTAGTGCTCGAGGTTTGCAGAAATTAATTTTTAATGTCAGAATTTTTATAGTGCGGTGACAAGAATCGTCATCGTGTAGTCTTTTTCCCTGCAAAAAATGTTCTTTGTATTATTTCAGTCGGAGGTACCCGTTTAAGTTTTCAGATTTCTGATTTGCCTAATTTTAATTTTTATCTAGTGGGTCTAATATAACTAAAATATATTGAATATATTTACAAGTGATGCATTTTGCAATCATGTTAATGTCAGACATATACATGAGTCGACGTATCTCTTGTGTGCACTCCGCTATGAAATTTTCGTCTCACAAAACAATTTTGATAATATTTTCTCTTTTCTTTAGTTTTAACTGTGATTTATGACCATTTACAATCAATCCGGCAGTTTCTGAAAATACGATAACTCCCAAATATTATAATTTTCAAACCGATCACATGCCGAGTTCCAATAAACATGATCAATTATCGAGCTATCGTTATACAGGCGGCATCGCAGATGTCGTGTTGTTGTAGCTCCTTCTATATTTATACCTCCATGATTTGATACACTAGCGTGTAAAATTTTATCGAAATCTGAAAACTTTGCTATTTACGTACCTGTTACCTTAAGAATTTTTTGTGAAAACCTAAGGAGTATCTCCCTATCGTATATCTCTGTCCTTAGCTGATTTTGGCTTTCATTTTTAGATTTTATTGATAATTTGCTCTCTATCAGCTTTTACACATATTTCGGTTTATGAATTTTCAAATGTTTTGATTCGATCTGCACTGAAGAGACATAAGTTGTCGAAATGCGTATATGCAGAAATTAAATTCACAGTAACTTCGGTATATAATTTGTTGTAATTATAACTTACATTACTCATTTGTTTTTGATACAAAACATATTGTCGACAATAATGGAGGAGCCCAATCGTGGGCGAATCTATTATTGAAGACAACATTTGAAGTATCAGAAACAGAGACTTCTATTATTCTTTTTATCGGTAATTAACTAAATCATTTGATAGAACAAATTTGAATTTAAAAAAAATTAAAAATCTATTTCCAAGAAAAATGGAAATTGACTATTGATTAGTATAATACGATCCTAACCGTTTTTGTAAATGTATATTCCTTTGTTTACATCGATGCGCTGTTTGACAAAGTATGCGTGGCCCAAAATACCTTTTGCCAATATTTTTTCGTATTCGGGCATTACCAATTACTGAAAATATTTGCCTCAAGAGATAAAGGAAAACTCATACAAATTATCGTTTAATGTTATTAATACTAGTGATTATGCTCAATGCTTACCATAATAAGATTTTATTTTAACGAACAATAATTGCAGTATGACATAATGTATAACTCCCTTCTATCCTTAACATTAATTAATTTCATCCATGGTAATAGCTAGTTAACGTAATTAAGAAAAGAAATATTAATGTTGACGTTTTGTTTTTAAGATTTCTGAAAGTTAATCTGGTTACCTGTTTATAGTGGCCACATCTCATGATATTAAATGCCAAGTTTTCTTAAAAATGACAAGATGAGTGCCCAGTGGTTGTTTATACATTGTGATTGCCTTTTAGTAGTATTACCATGCAACGGATGATAACTATTATTAAGTTACTTTGTAAGGGTACAAGCAGGCTCATTGTTGAAGGCTTCACCATGACTTCAAAATAAAGAACAACAATAAAAGCGTTGTTTCATTGCTTGATTTTACCATGTAGAGACTATGTCTAATGTGCATCTACTCAATATCCTTTATTTTTTTTTATTGAAATCATAACTAAAATATATCCATTGCTATCATTGATATCATCGATATGATTGCTATTAACATTATAATAATTATTTTCTATTTACATTATTTTTTTCCAACATAATAAAAGTTTGCCATTAAGATTATTGTTAGTCACATTGATGTTTGCCATTACGATTACAAAAATATATTTGTCCTAAGGTGTCTCAGTGGTATTATTCCACCATTTTTGTCTAATATTTGTTCGTTAAAGTAACATTCATTAAGAAATTTAACAAAATGGGTATTTAAAATGTAAAGAAAGTTCCAAAGGATTTGAATTTTCCATTCCAGATCTCTTTTACAACATTTTTGTTACAAATCTAGTTAATTAAAACACACGTGTTTTAAATCTGTTGCTGTATTTACAGAACACAGAAATTATGTAAGGGAGATAACTTGATAAAAGAATTTCATATAAATATCACTATATCACTAAAGAAATTAACATATGGTAATCTATCCTTCATATTTCAACGGTGACCCATAATTTTTATTTTTTATTTGTAAACTATATAATGATTTCAAAACACATGCAAAGTATGAACGAAATCTATGATAAATTTTCAAAGCCATCCTCTCATATAATCATTTTTCCACTCATGTCTATGTAAAATCCTTAAATTTTCAATTTTATTTTTTGCACTTAAATGCACCGTGACCCTCAAATTTTATCTTATGTTTTTAACAATAATACAATTATGTATCTACACAGAAAATTGCACAAAATTCTATAATAGCAAAAACATACACTGCAGAAACCTTAACATCATAACTACACAAGTACTTGTTTATTATGATTTTAATACATATGTACATCATTGATTCTAAGACTGTTACATCCAGTGGTGAGAACCATACTACTCATAAGGTTCTTCCCTGTTTCCCTGTAATTATCATCTGTTGGAGAGATAGATGAAGAACAACAGTATTTCGTTTTACAATGTATTTGTGGAGACTTTGTTCATGTATATTTACTCCATATTCTTTCACTGTCAATTTAGCATGTCAGTTGAGATTCAGATGTCGGTATCTCCAAGTAATTATATATATATACTATTAGTAATTTGTTTTGCAAGAATGGAATTCTCTGCTTGTATTGCATCTCCCTTAGAGATTGACGATAATATGTTCATATCAGAGCAGTGCAGTGATAATAGAATTATCGTTGCTCGGAAACAATTGAAAATTGCACAAATTAGCGATAAAATATGTTACTCTAGCAGATAATCTCCATGTATATACCATCTGTTGGGGGAAAGTCGAACGACGTACAAATGAGCATAACATGACCAAAATCGTTTCTCATTCATCCAATGATATAGATCATTCCTAGAAATAACCTGGGAATTATCAGATAAACTAAGTACAAAACAATAGAAATAACCTGGGAATTATCAGATAAACTAAGTACAAAACAATAGAAATAACCTGGGAATTATCAGAAAAACTAAGTACAAAACAATGTATACTCATAGTTCTTAACATATACAATGTAGGCGTTTTACTTCAGGTACTACTCTA
>MJUU01022369.1:31611-55712 GCA_002080025.1 Modiolus philippinarum | reverse complement strand
AGATTTTCAAAACAATGTGTTCACTCATGCAGAGAAAGTGGCCTCTACTTAATCTGGGAGGCCAGTTTGAACAATAGCTTCGCTAGGGGTATTGTGGTACAAATAATAATTTTCTTTCATTAGATAATTAAGTTGTTGCATTGAAAGGTAATTCTTGCAGTTACAGGGACAAAGATAATTTTAAGGCCATTGGTGATGAATCAGTGTACACTTGATCCAGGCCAAAGTTAAGATGCACGTACTTGAGCAATCAAGGGTGAACAGGTGAATCATTCTAAAAAAGGGGGGTATTCGCATAAATTTTGTTTTAAAAATTCATCTTATGGCTTATGGGAAAAGACCCACAAATGGAGATTGTGGGCAGGTAGGGGAGCTTAGGGAGATGAGGAACTGTGGACNTCAAAGTATTTGGTGCCACCGTTATTGACCATGGGTCTTCAATTGGGTCATGAGATGGTAGAAGGGTACCCAAATCAATAAATTCATTTGCCCAAATTTGATCCCTGACCTTCTGAGGTACATGTGCACCCAACGGTATGCCCCCCGATAAATCAATTACAGGATCATGACATAAATCTCTACCTGTGACTGTGGAGGGTGTACACTGATTAAAAATAGAGTCCACTAAAGTATGTATTTGGTTCTGTGAATTAATTGGTACAGAGTTCCCATTGACAGTAGATGATTGATTAGAATAAAACTCAAAATTATAAAAGAGTAATTTTACTAAATTGCGTAACCTCATTAAGTTCATTACATAAACAAATTCTAATTGAATTAACTCCCTTACCACATGAAAGTAGTCTTTGTTCAGAATACCTAAATATTTTTATTAGCAAATAAAATTTATTAGTTTTTATGTGATCAAAATATAGCCTCTCAATTTCAAGTTTGAAACCGGGAAATTTTTATTTTTTAAGGAATATATTTTCGTGAAAATAATAACTTCTGTGTATTTGTTGTAGATAATTATTTTTAGTCTATTTTTAATTATTTTGTAAATTTTTCGGCGTGAGAGAAAATTTAAGTGTCCTCGTTTAGACAAGGACAAGGTAGTCAAAATGCAGACACATGCAAAATTCAAACTATAGAGAGTATTCATAACAAATATTCTTAAGTTGGGACAGGGACTAATATATGTCTATGTGATACCACTATACCCGGACGCCGTTTTTCAAAAGAGACTTTTGAAAGGATATAAAAAGTTTGATACAAATTAGTTTAGTAATTCCAAAGCGTTTTTCCCATATAGTAAAGCTGGCGACTATCATTGAATGAAATTCAGACCTGCGCATGCTGAACGCCGTTTTTCCAAAGAGACTTTTAATAGTATATAAAAAAAAATTGGTACAAATTAGGCCAGGGCCATTTGATTTTCAGAGGGGAGGGGGGGGGGGGGNGGGTGGTATTTTTTAGAAAAAAGATCAGTCTGGCCCCTATTTTACCCAAGAAAATTCCCTGACCAGCACCTGGCTTAAAAAAATAATCTGGCTCTGATTTTTATGTCCATTAGAAAATTAACCTTTCCTAGCAATATTAGTGTATATCAGAAAAAAAATAATCTGGCAAAAATTTCCCGGCTCGAATGAAAATCCCAGCCCCCCTGAAAATCAGATAGTCTGTGCATTATTTAAATAAAGTTCAAATGTGTTTTTTTTTTCATATAGTCAAATGTTAATCTATGTCGCCCACTGGTGCCTATCTTGAAAGATGTGTTGAAATTAAGGGATAACCATACTGTATTTTAGGATCTGAGGGGGTAAATCGTAGATTTTACTGTCGCAAACTGAGTTTTCCGGCGACGCGTTAGCGGAGCCGGAAAACGGATGTTTGCGACAGTAAAATCTTAGATTTACCCCTGAAGATCCTAAAATACAGTTTGGTTATCTCTATTCTAATGCAAATCCGCAAAAAGCATTTAAAAATCGATTTTTAAATCACAGGAAGTTTGGTATGCGTCTGCGCCATTACGTTGCTATTGGTTCCGACGGTAAATCGTGGATTTTAAATCCTCAAAATTCCAACGCCATCCAATCAAAATTAGCGTTACAAACATAAGTGTATTAGAATGTCAAATGGCAATCTAGAGAAACTATAAGCACTTGACACAATTTGTAAAAGCTACAGTTATACAATTAGAATCGACCAGTTGATATGGATTTCAATCCATATCACTTCTTGTTTTTACTTTGTAAACCTCTACAAAAACAACTTTTTAAATTTCATACTGTGATTGTATTCTTGATTTATCACTGTTAGTGATTTAGTCTTGTGGCGTTCTTGTTCTTTTTTTGTAATATTTGTCTTTGTCATGCGGTCTCAATTCGTGTTGGATATGAATTGCCGTGATTTTGGATTTATGATTTTATAATTCCCTCTTTCCTCTTTTCTTGCTTCGGTAGTTAATGTAGCTGTCCGTTTTGAGATCAAATCTATCCTGGACCCGACTAAAACTGATATTCCCTGAGACAATAAGTTACAGTGAATTATACAGACAAGCCACTAAGCAGGATAACACCAGTTAATCAAGAACTTAATATTATGTAAATATCTGATTTGTTCTATAAGTAATCATTTATTTTTTACTCACTTTACCTACACTTCGGTATACATCACATCAGTTAATAAATAATTACGCATTTTTGGAGATATAAAAAAAAGCAGTTGTAAACTAAACCTTTATGTGATATTCACATTTAATTTCGCCATCCATGTTTTAATGGATATTTTTATACCTTACATAATAAAAAATCTATTCACATGATATGAAATAATTTGGATATCTTTGCACAAAATTGTTGCTAGCAGTGAATAACCTATTATTCATCGATGAATAACCCCTTAGAATTACAAAACCAATGGAATAACCCTATTATTCACCGGTGAAAACCCTGAAAATTACAACGCCCATGGAATAAACCTATTATTCACCGGTGAATAACCCCGAAAATTTGCAACATCTGTAGAATAACATTTCCAATATTTGTTCGGTATAATAAAACAGTTACGGTTCATGAAATCGGTGAATATCCCATATTGTCAACCGCACTGAGGTTATTTCCCTCGGGAAACGAGGGAAATAACCATAAGTGCAGTTGACCATTTGGGATATTCACCTTTTTCGAGGGCCATAACTGTATATCATAATTAACTATTTTTACACATATTAGCTATGCATATTGCTATCGCGCTTTGAAGCCTTTTCCTTTCATGGTATCTAGTTTGCATGATAATTCCATAAATCGTGGCTAATCTTGGTATTGTATTTTTCTTAAACTGTTAGACATGACTTATTTTCTTTTTTCACTGCCATACAAATCCAAATATTAAACAGATCAAGAAACTTACTCTCTAATATCTCCAACAACCTGAGGAAATGATACTTTTTCCAGGAAATTGCCATCTTTTTCCATTCAAAATGAAGTTTCTCACCTTGCAGGACATCTGTCCAACTGGTGTACAAAAATCATCTATAACACACTTTTTCAAAGTTGGAATAGATATAATTGCCTTGGGTATAACATTTGCATTTTTAGTTTTCCAAAAATAGATTATTTAATGTTAAACTGTCTTTCCATATTATTTGATTTTAATGCTGCTGATGAGAGGTTACTCCTTGAAACACGTGCACAGCATAACGAAATTTACCGTTTTTTATGCGACTTGGGTATTTATTGTATTTTCTGTATAACAAAATACCCAAGTTACTTTTAATTCAATTTCTGAAGATGAGCATTCCGACAACTTATGTCTCTTCAGTGCAGATAAAAATGGTAAGCGATATATCGAAATATGTTTTAAAATTGATGGAGAATAAATCACCAATAAGATCTAAATAGTAAAGCCAAAATCAACAGTGGACAGAGCTATGCGAGAGGAAGATACCCTCTAGTTTTGAACACATTTTTGTTAAATTTTGATATTTAGTTTTTAAATAATAATGGTTTTCAGGGCAGCAGCGAAGTACTGGCTCCTGGGTAAGTGAATACTCTCGGGGATTAACAGTCTACTAGCAGAGGCATCGGCCCAGTGGAAATAAATAAAGTAATGCAATTGACTGGTGAGTTATGTCAGTAACAATTTTCTTGTGGGTTTCGAATCTATATGCTGGTGCTCCTATATGCTTCCTTTTAGTCATTATCATATCTTTAACATAACAATGCTTATTCAAGGGAACACCTTTAGTCTATTGTGGCAAAGTGTGCCTTTGTAATTTCAAAGGATATCTTTGAATTTCAGAAATTATCCAAATATGAGGGTCTTAATGATGGGGGGGGTCATAGGAATCAATCATTAAATTTTTGCCTTGGTAATCGAATAATCATTAAATTTTTACCTTGGTAATCAATAAATTTTTGGGTTAGTAATCAATAAATATATAAATATGCAAGCTATAATAATCAAATAATCATTAAATATATGCTCTCATAATCAAGTAATCATTAAAAAACTACCCTGATAATAAGGTAATCAAGAAACCCATGACGGGCCTCGAATATGGTCCAATGTTAATCTGTATCCCCTGCTGGTGGTTATCTTGGATAAAGAGCAGACCTGAAAGACAACTTTTTTGCAGACAACCACATTAATACCATTATGGCCAATATTTATCCCAATTTGCCCAGCATTTTCAGAGGCGAGATTTTTTAATGCTATTCCCTCAGGGTTCATTGTTAAACTATGCTCCCGCTGTTTCTCTTGGAATTAAGCGCGGTTATAAAAAAAGCAATTTTTTGCAGGGGACTAAGTATCAAATATTTTTGTCATGTTTGGATCTAACTGGCTTTGAAGTTTCAAATTATACCTTTGAAAGTAATTTCTTAGGTCTAATGCTAAACTTTTTTCCTCTCTTGCCACCATCTTTGATAAAAACCTCTTTTTGCACAGGACCACCTAAAGCTATTGTCAAAGATTTTGGTTCTAATTAGCCTGCGGTTTCAGAAGAGATATGTTTGAATATGTTTTCCTTAGGAACCAATATCAAACTTTGTTTACCTCTGGAGGCCATCCTCGATAAACCATGAACCTGCTTTTAATGTGACTGTATAAAGATTATTGTGGACAAGGTTGGTTTCATTAAGTTTTGCAGTTTTACAGGAGCAGAATTTAGAAAGTATTACGATAGTGCAATTATTAACTTTGTTCCTCGCTGGTGGCCATCTTGAATAAAGTGCAAATCTACAAAACGGAGAGTACCAACAAAAACACTTTTTTGCAAATTTTTGTTATGATTTGCCAAGCAGCTTAAGATGAGAAGAAAAGGGTTAAATGGTGAATTATTTTTCCGGCTGGCGGCCGTCTTGGGTATAGCGCGGAACTGAACATTTTTTATAGGGAATCAAGTGTGTATTATTGTGGCCAAGTTTGATTTCAATCGGTCCAGCGATGTTAGAGGAGAAGATCTTTGAATGTAAAGTTTACGACGGAGACAAATGGATGGTGAAAGCTCAATCTTGCTAGAGCCAGATGAGGTACAATAGTACAATAGTACTCTTCGATATTGTAAGTCTGCAACGTGATCTAAATATCTCTGTATCAAAGCACCTGCTCTGATAAACCAACGGCAAGCATTTTCTAAACGTGTTAATATATAGATGTTTACTGTATAGCGACTTGTTAAATAAAAAGTCGTGTCTTTTGGAAAAAACCAACAGATAAGATAAAAGTATCCCAGGGGACAGCTTTTTCTAATTGAAAGCTGTCTAGAACAGAACAACGGATTGTATCATAGAACAGTCTTTGAAGAGTTTGATGCACTGTTTCTAGGGCGATGAAACGGCATGAGTAATTCATATCAAGTAACACATAGGTAAGTTATGTTTTATTTTTTTTTTTGGTCAAATTCCTACTTGCATAAGAGTAAATGTAGTATTTTAAAACCACGTAAGTACATTTAATCATTTTTAAGATAATCATATAAAAGATAAAACGTGACTAAGTCCGTATCACTTCACTTCCATTATTGAAGAAATATGCATATGTTCGATTAGAAATTGATGCAGACATGTTTGTTTCTTTAAGCAAAACTATTTGAAATTCAAAAGTTTTAAAAAAAAGTTCGATTTTGAATTGTGACATGTGATTATAATAGAGGGTTATGATTATCTTTACAAAAATCATTTCAATTAAAAGGTCAACTGTTCAGAAAACAATGGAAAGGTCTTTCACTAGTTTTCATCATGATAACACGTTATGAGTTTGATTGATTTGAATGTCCATTCTAGTCAAAAATGTGATGCAAAGAAGAACTCTGAACTTTTAGAGATTTTTTATTATGCGACTGCTGTGACTTTTTCGGTCGTCTATTACTGTTTACAAGTTAATCTGATAACAAGGTCAAAGGTCAAAGATCACCGATGACCTTCTACCTGGTACTCAAATTGAAGGTCTTTTCACACTAATCACTCTAAACATATATGTTAGCTATATTATCTGTGAGCGTTTGAAAATAACAAAATATCGAAGTTACTGTCAATTTATTTTCTGCATATGTGCATTTCAACAACTTATGTCTCATTAGTGCAGATCAAACCAAACATTTGGAAGTCCATTAACCGGAAAACATGTTAATGCTGATAGAGAACAAATAACCAAAAGGATCTAAACAGAAAAGCCAAAATTCAGCTAAGGCCAGAGTTATGCACGAGGGAGATACTTCTTAGTTTTAAACAAATTTTTCAAAATTAGATATTGCAAGTTTCAGTACAGTCGGTTTTCGGGTCATCACCGAAGCACTGACTACTGGGTTGGTGAATACCCTCGGGGACTAACAGTCCACCAGCAGAGGCATCGGCCCAGTGGTAGTAAATAACAAAATACCGAAAGTTATTCGCAAATCAGATTCTCGATGATTGGAGCATTTTTGCAATTACAAGCTTTCATAATTTCTTAATGGTCTCCGAGATATTGTGATAACAAAATTCAGAATGGTAGCTATTTTGAAAATGGCGGACAAAATTTTTTTTGGACCCAAGATTTGTAATCAGGACTATGAAAGATACCTAGAAACCAAAAGTCATCGCAATCCGATAACTTTGAGAAATTTGCATATTGAGGGGTCAAAAACGCGTAACCGGGGTCGCGACCCAAATTTTCTTTTTGTATGACAAATTATCCGGATGATGAGTATAACTTCTCCACATTTTGAATTTTTATATTGGTTACGGTTTTTGAGCAAACATGATAACTAATAAAATTGTATTCGGGGAGATAACTCCGTTACTTAAAATAGATCGGTATCACATGGTCAGTGGCTTTTTTCCTTCGATATACCGATTTAGTGATTTTTACTCACCTAACCTAAATACACTTCAGTATATATCACAACAGTTAATTTATAAATATTTACACATTTTTCGAAATACCAAAAAAGAGCAGTTATAAGCTATACCTTTATGGGATATTTTCTTTATCTAAAATTCATACTTAAGTTTACCATCCATCTTTTTCAATGGATAATATTACTCCCATGCATTAAATTAACATACAGATCAAGGCCAGTCACCGTAAACTCATCTACTGTCTTGGATATGATCCACGAAGGCTTATTCTAATGATTTCATTTACGTGTCAATAAACCAAGAATAAAGGTCATTCTTTGAAATTGATTTACGGCAGCCGCGAAAAGTTAAAAGTAGAACGCTTTGATTTATTTGAAAGTTTATCATAAAATAATATACCGAATAAGTGGTTATTTATCGGGTCGCTTTTTTCGCGCTTTCCTTCAAATTATTTGATTTTATGCTCGCGAGACTGAAATATTTGCAATTGTTTATCAATTTCTGTATAAAGTTTCATATAAACTGTATTTCGCTGAATGCAATTATCGCGACATCTAAATAACTGCAAATAAAGCAAAAATAACTATTTGTACACAAATATTATTTGCTAAGCACATTGCGACAGCTCTTTACAGCTGTCTCCTTTCATGGTACCTAGTGTGCATTATAATTATAGATATTATGGCTAATCTTCGGATTGTATTTGTTAAAACTGTTAGACAGTACTTATTTTCTATTTTCACCACCATGGCAATAAAAATATTAAGATACATGTAGTTCAAGAAAATTGCTCTCTAATTTATTCAACAGCCTTTGAAAATGATACTTTTTTCAAGGAATTGCCATCTTTTGCATTTAAACGGACGTAAATCCACGTTTTCTGTTTTTCACTTTGCATGGCATTTGTCCAACTGATATACAAAGATCACGTATAATACACTTTTTCAAAGCTGGGATTGATATAATTGCCTTGGGTATAACATTAGCATTTTTAGTTTTCGACACAAGATTAATTCATTTTATATTGTCTTGTAATGCAATTCAATTTACTGGAAATTCTAACATGGCTTTAGTAAATCGTCAACCAGTCTAATACTCGATAACCATATACTTCGCACATGCGCAAATGATATCGGAATAAGAGTGAAAGGGACGCAAAAAAATCATGTTTTTGATTTTGTTATCTTACTTTGTGAAGGAAATAAATGTTAAGCATATTTTATAACTTAATCATGCCATTCAGACACGTAAATGTGTATTGTTTTGCTTTCGATTTGGATTTTGAACTTGCATCTGTTTGAAAACGTCAGATTGTATATTATGACGTCATAGACACAGACAGCATTTGGAAACGGGGAATCTGCCTCCTCTAAGGTCGCTTCAGAATGGAAAATTTCGTTTTCTGTCATATTAGAATCGAAATAATTCATGGCAGGTATATGNTTATTGTCATTTAACCATGGGCTGGGCCTTTATATTCGTAAATTTAACCCCTCGCTAACGCTCAGGTTCAAATTCGAATATAAAGGCCCAGCCCATGGTTAAATTTCCAATAACCATATACCTGCCATGAATTTTTTCTTAAACATACGGGGTGAATTATATCATTAACAATTTCTTTTGGATTCTAATCTATATGCTGGTGCTCCTATGTGCTTCTTTTTAGTCGTTTACATACCTTTAACATAACAATGGCTATTCATAAATGTATCCTTGGATCTTTTCCCCAACTGTGATTCCGATTCCTGTTGAATGCCATCTGTCCTCTTATTTTTTGTGTTGATTTAAAACTAGGCTGGAATTCACCACCGATCTAATTAATATAAATGGTTGGGAAATCTTTATTGTTTACTGTATATGTAAGAAATGTTCTCCGCTTAAACAATAACCGTATATTATTTACATATATCAGAGCGTCAATGTTAAACTATATCTCCTGCTGGTGGCCATCTTTGATAAGCTGTGAACCTGAAAACTCTTTTTGTAAAGTTTGTTATAGCAAAGTTTGGGTCATATTTGGTCATATGGCCATTGTAATTTCAGCGGAGGAAACCTTTGAATTTCGAACATTATCCAAATATGGTCCAATGATAAACTGTATGCCCCGCAGGCGGCTATCTTGGATAAAGTGCAAACCTCAGACATCTTTTTGAGAACCGCCTTAAAACCACTGTGGCCAACTTTGATGCCAATTTGCCTAGCATTTTCAGAGGCGAGATTTTTTAATGTGCTTTCCGTCAGGGTTCATTGTTTCCCTAAGTAACGAATATTTTGCCACGTTGGGTACAATTGGCTTAGCAGTTTCAAATAATATATTTGAAAGTAATTTCTGAGGCATAATGCTTAACTTTTTTCCTCACTGGTGGTCGTCTTTGATAAACTTGAAAAACACCAATTTGCACAGGACAACTTAAAGGCTATTAAGGAAGAGATTGGTTCTAATTAGCCAACCAGGTTCAGAAGAGATATGTTTGAACAAGTTTTTCCTTATGATCCAATATCAAACTATATTCCCCGCTGGAGGCCATCTTCGAAGAACCGTGACCATAAATAAATACCTGTTTTGTAGGTGACTACATAAAAATTATTGTTGACAAGGTTGAGTGCAATAAGCTTTGCAGTGTCAGAGAAGAAGATCTTTGAAAGTATTCCGAGAGTGCATTTTTCAACTTTAATCCTCTCTAGTGGCCATCGTGGATAAAGTGCAAACCTGTGGTGTATTCTTCGATATTTTAGGTCTGCAACGTGATTTAAATATATGTGTATCAAAGCTAAAACATGTTTTCTGAAGTCGACCGTTCCCATGAAAAGCACCTGCTCTGATATGATAACAGAAAACATTTTCTGTACGTGTTAATATATAGATGTTTACTGTATAGAAATTGGTGTGGTTGTTTCGGAAAAAGACAACAAATTAGATAAAGTATCTAGGAGACAGTTTTTTTCCAAATGAAAGCCGTTTACAAGCGAACAGAACAACGCGCTTTATCGGAGATCAATCTTTGAAAATTTTGGTTTTCTGTTTCTGGGGTATGAGTGATTAATATTGAATAATAGACAGGTAAGTTACGTATGAATTTTTCATTTGTCAAATTCCAACTTGTATAATTATAGTTATTGAAGTATATCTAAACCACTCAAGCAGATTTTTTTCTAGATAATCAGCATCATATAGAAATCATACCTTACGACATCTGTCTTACTTCACCTTTTCGTTCCATTAGGGAAGAAAGATGCTTTAAGTCGAACGTTGATACAACATAAGAAACCGAATCAGATCTCTTTTGTCGTTTTTATCATGTATCTTCACAACATTATTTGAAATTCAAAAATAAACTAGAAACTGTGAGCAAAGCGCACCAATATGTACCCCCGCTTCCCCATTTGATTCAAAAAGTATTCAACCAAAAAATAAACTCAAGTCAAATCAATTTTTGTACGCCCGTCTAATGACGGACGTAGTATGGTATATCAATGTCCGATTGTCTGTCCTGCCGTCCGTCCATTTCATATGTCACCCTTAACTTGTCAACCATCTGGCGAATTCACTTCAAACTTTGCACATGTATGGGGTATGATGGCTTCACGATCTGTATACTTTTTCGTGAATATTCGATTTTTCTTGCAGGAGTTGTGGAACTTTATTCTTAAATTTCAAGGCAATTTTTTACATGTCACGACCTAAATTGACAACCCTATGGCCAATTCATTTCAAACTTTGTAGAACTTTCGTGGAATTTTTATTTTCTTGCATGAGTTATCGGACTTTATTTTTCAAATTTAAGACAATTTAATACATAACGCACTCTAACTGATTTATTAGCTTAATTATCCAGTTATAGGTGCTTTCAACATTGAGAACCCCTTCCTTTAATTATAATCAATTCAAGTTTTGAAGGGGGTGACGATGGGCATTTCATGCGACCAGACGCAGCTGTATATTTAAATAGATGGTGCACAATGGCAATATGCACTGAACATTCAGTGAAAATTTCATTGAATTTCACCGAGTGGTGTAGGGGAGTTGCCGCCACAAAGTATGTACCCCTATGGCGGACTGTAAAAGAAAACAAGTCGAATCAAATTTTTAAATAGTTGATGCACAATGGCAATGTGCACTGAACATTCTGTTAAGTTTCATCGAGTTTCACCGAGTGGTCTAAGAGGTGTTGTCGCAACAAAGTGTGTACCAATATGATGGACAGTATAAAAACCAACCAAATAAAATTAAGTCAAATCAAAATTTTTGATAGCTGGTGGATAATGGTAATATGCACTGAACATTCTGTGAAAGTTTCATTGAATTCCACCAAGTAGTCTAGGAGGAAGTGTATACCCCTATGGCGGACGGAAAAACGAACGGACGGACGGACGAACGAACAGACACTATGGTAACTATATACTGCTCACTAAAGCGGGGTATAATAAATAAAAATTTGTTTATAGTCCGACCAGGCCACGTGAAGATGAAAATCGAGATTTTGAAACAGTTCAGTGAAAATGCAAAATTTATCAAAAGCAAATATGTCACAGTCATTCCTTGCACAACTACAGATCATTGCATGACTCAAATATGGTCAAATACCGTGGATCCTTTTTGCAGCTTCAGCAAATACACGAGAAAGTTAATGAACTTTATTGTCGCTCTGTAAATATTTTGTTCATAATCAAAATCCCTTTCATATCGGTTGCAGTTAAGACTCTTCTTATGTCCTTGATGTATATGTAGTAATCAAGGACCAGGGTAAACATTTTTCGCTTGAGCAGGAGACCTTAAGAAATCAGAAGAATCACTTGTTAGCATATCTAACTAAAAACAAAACTTACTGTAAAATTAATTGCTACATATGGCCATGTCGACAACTTTTATCTCATCACAGCAGATAAAATCTAAACATTTGGAAGACCATTAACTGAAAGACATGGAAAATGATACTGTAGAGAACAAATAACAAAATGATCTAAATGAAAAGCCAAAATCAGCCAAGGACAGAGCTTTGCAATGGTATTGCCTTGCCAAGTAATAAGCTAATATAGACCCCTATGAGCTTCTAGTCGTATCTAATATGTAAATTCATAGAGGTTTCCAGTTAACTTGCATACGTTCAATATTAATTATGTACTTTGTACAAAATAAGCAGAATTCAATCGATAACAGGAAACTGATGAGTACTGGTGGACTTGTTTTCAATGTCATTTAAATGATAGTAGATCACGTGTTGTTAGAAAAATTATGTAGATTCATAGGAATATAAATAGTGCAGTCGCTCTCTAGGCTAAAATTTAACTTTTGTATATTTTTTATCTCTCTTTTTTATTGTAAAAATTTAGATAAATTTACGTTCTGTCATGTATAAGTATGAACTAAATACTGTATACTTCTACAATGTATATACCACTGTTATGCTTGGTCTGTCTTGTCTTGTTCCTTTTTCTGTTACAGTATTATTGTGATACCGAAGTTTTAAAGTTTGAACTCCGTTTATCAGAACTATTGTTGTATTATAATTATAGGTATCCCACAATTTAGGCTTGAATGGTATTGCATCTTCAAAGTTAACATACCACTTAAAAGTTAATGATATGTAGAATCAACATGTTGTTTAGGCTTGAATGGTATTGGGTGTTCAAAGTTAACAGACCACTTATATGTAGGTACCGGTATGATTACAAGTTAATGATATGTAAAATCAACATGTTGTTTACAACACAAAATCATAAAACAACTGTACAATGTAGCCAGTTTTGCTACTTTTAGGCACATCAGTAATATAATTCTTGTAATGTCTACACTAAATGCAGGCTCGACACAACTTCTATCTGTTCGTCTTTCTGTATGTGTGTACGAACATTGTTCAAAGCATTTATTCTCTTGGTGACTTTTAGATGAAGAACAACAATAAAAGTGCTGTTTCTTTGCATGTTCTATCATGTATTTCTAGAGACTTTGTCTCAAGTACATTTACTCCATTTCCTTTCATTGTTGACTTTCTCACTCAATTTGTGTAAAAAAACTATTTTAGTTCAACAACACAAATAAAGACTTCGTCGTATTTATCATATTTTTTAATCATATAATTCTACTATAAAAGAAATTATTCTGCACACTTCTAATTTCATTTTAGAGACAGGGGTTAGCTGCAAAATCGATATTACGTTACAGTATCATAGAAGTGTCCAAAAAAATTCAAACTTTAAGTTCCTTCAAATGTTGAAGTATATGAAAAAAAAAACACACATGTAATTTTTCATTACATCCTTCATTAGCCCTTGGTCATATACTTCTCATCCCTCTGACTCTCTGTGGCTGATATATATAGTGTGTGATATGAAAATGAATTGTAATAATCTATAATTATCGACGGGTATTTTTTACTTCATATTTCCTCGAAGTAAATGTTACTTGCAGGTTATTACATGGTGTTTATCATTTGGCTCATATATCAGCCGAGCTTCCCAAATAATTTGACTACTGACGCCTGGCTGACATGTAAAATGACATGTAATTTAGACTTGTGCAAAGAGTATTAGCCCCAAACTATTGAATTTAAGAAGTTGGGTAGAATTTACTTTGCCAGTCCCCGGAAGTTACAGATGTCAACAATTGATGCGCATATCTTGTGAACTCTCTAACGTTGCTATGCAGAATACTATTCTCGGCCGCCATTTGCATCCGCTTCGAGTTGTAAATATGTATTCATAATCGGATTATCCACCATTCGGGACTTTAAAACACATCGCGAGATTCAAAACAAGCCGGCGTTTGAGGCTTGAGAACCCACGGAGCGATAAAAAAATATACTCGCTATTATGCTGCATCATACTGGAAATTGTCAAGACTGTTAGCACGGTTAAGTTAGTGGTGTTGGTGATGTCTGCCAAAGTTATTCTAAGATTTTTAGGTGCTGCTGGAGATATCTATGAATATAGTTATTCTAACGGTTTTAGATTTTTAGGTAATAAGTTTTGATTTCAACGATTCAGGATTGTAGATTTCGCAAATGATGTCCAGAAATTTTAGAAAATGGTCGGTTTAGTCTTTTACATAACAATTTTGGGAGAAGTAATTGTTATACAGTGGTTTTTTTGGTAACATTTGAAAGAAATAATCTTTAAGGGCTTGTCAAGTACATTTATTGGTATGCTTCACGAGTCCAGAACAACAAGTTGACAGAATGATTTACCTTCAAATGATGTTAATTCCTCCTTATGAAGACATTTGTAAGCTTTTAACAAGTACATATAGTTGTGCCACCTGGTTTAATGGTTTTTTAATGATCAACATCTGCGGCATTTCAATAACAAGCTGATTTCAACGTGATTTTGTTGACAAACAACGGATATTTTAAGAGCCGGAAGTTGCGTTTTGGGGTCAAACATGATCATGTGACACACTTTCCTTGACGTAGAAAGGGCGATATTTCATTGTCAAATTGGTCCTCTATAGCTTAGATATTCCACAACTAGTTTAAAAATGTTTTTAAAACATTTTTTAAATGCAATTTGGCCCAAGGATCACGACTTTGGGGTTCTTTTTGTTCAAAATTGCTTCTTTTTCATATTTTCTTACTTTTGGCGCGGCCTACTCCTATATAGAGGAACGTACCGTTATTTCCCACACTTTTTGGGGGGACAAAAAAAAACAGTAATCCGTCAGGAATTGCATCAGCAAAAACGTCCCTATCACTGTTTATATCAGTTGCAATGAACTTGCAATATTTTCGAGTCATTTTCAATACGTCACGTGTTGATTATTGTGCTTTGAAGCTGCTGGCTTGCCCATAAAAAAATCCAAACTATATCAATTTTGTATAAAGAGATTGTTTATCCTTTCATGAATTAATGTTAAAGAAATACAAGACACATCGTTTTTTTATTCAAGCTATCCCCTTATACAGTTTACAGTGCCTGACTGGCAGTAAAAAGGGACCCCATTTTCTGAGTTACTACACAGGTGAAGACCGCTAGGCTTAGGTTTCGCGATTTTTTACCTTAGTACTTATGAGGTAAAAGAAGCCCCTGAGATATAAAAGCAACATGGAACTATTTTGATATTTAACATTAAATACGGGACTTTTGAGTAGTGTTCACTCCGGAAACAAATCTATTATTTTACGAAAAAAATCAATACATCAATACTTTGAGAGGGAATCCCTGATTAATATACACTCTTGAGCTAAGGGTGACTTATATTTAATCAGTTTGTAGCGCTTCAGGTTAATTATTTTTCGTCAATTAAAATTTATTTAAATAATTGTCATGTATGACCAAGTGACACTTCAATTTCATAAATAGTTTGTTTTATATGGTGGAACAAATTTATTTCAATAGATCAGGTATCCAGCTATCCTTCTGACTGGTATTTTAGGAGATCGTTTCCGCCTTCGAGAGTTCCTATCTCGAAAGTCCTGTTTTCTTAAACCTATTTTCCAAAGTCTATGTTTGGGACATCTGCTTATATTTTGTGATTGTTCTCTTGTCGTTCACCGAATGACATCGGTTGTATGAATACCTTGCCACTCAATTTAATTGTTGTTTACGATTCTAAATCCATGAGTACAAACAAACATGAAAAACATGGATGTAGCGTCTTTAATGCAAAAGTTCATCGATGCAATGAATTCCGCTCGAAACTAGTGCTAGGGCCGTCTAGAACTTATAATGAGTTAGGAGCAAAGCTCATTTTAAGGAGTATCTACCTCATGCAAAGCTCTGTCCTTGCCTAATTTGGGCTTTACATTTAGATCATATCGGTTATTTGTTCTCTGTCAGTTTTTGAACATTTTTGAGTTGGTAATTTCAAGATGAAGAGAAACAATAAAAGCGTCGTTCCATTGCTTGGTTTTACAATGTATTTGTAGAGACTTAGCAGCATGTTATTAACTATATACCCTTCATTGTTAAAACATATACAACAAAATTATCAAATATTTCAATTAGTCTCCTCAATAGTGGGTATTCTGAGTGGTCATCATCGGAACTATGGTCAATGTTCGACTGCGATGTTCAATTAAGTTCTGTCATCAATATGTTGAAAGTTGTGCACTTGTGCGGAAAAAGTGACCGGGGCCTGGATTAACAATAATGAAGCATTGTGGTACAAATAAACTTGTAAACTAGTTTCGTGGTGTTTTTGGTTGTGGATTAAATTCCCTTCAGTAGTTGGAATGACTGTAGCGAAATAAATGATTGGGTCGTGCCTCGAGTGTGAGAGATTGTAGATTAATAAACCCAATTTGAAAGTCTTAAACAATGCAAGTCCTGCATTTATATAAATATATTTAATATATTTTCAAGTTTATAGGAAAATGATTGCATTGTGTATTGTAAAATCACCCGACTTTTATTCATGTGATCAGAGTTCACATTTACCTTTTGTAAATCAATGTCATTTAAGTCTCACGACACGATCAATACTCTTCTTTTTCAGCATCTTTGTTCTGGTTTCCTGTTAATTTTGTTAGGAGGTTTGCAACCAGTTAGTAAGTATTTGTCTTATATAATATATATTTTTTTAACTTTACGTTGATATAAAGTTTACAGTGGACTTTTGTAATGAAATTTTGACCGGAGGCGAGAGGGGATATGATTAAAAAAAAAGATCAAGCAATTCACAGTAACTTCGGTATTTTATTGTTTTTTTATTATTGTCATTTATAGAAAACGTCAATGTTGGATTCCTGATTTTAGATTTTTCCTTATCACTTTCTGTTCGGTATTCATTTGCCGTTGTTTTATGTATTTGATCTTCAAATTTAATTATCCTTTAAGTTTGAATGTTAAAAAGCAAAGTTCTGATTTGGCAATCTAAATTGTGCTTAAAACCAACTCTAAATATGTTGTTGCATTTGGACAAATATAGTTCAAAAAGATATCTGGAAGGCCAAAGACTCAGTTAAAAGAGAACAGTAAGTTCGGTATTTTGTTATTTATAATTACTTATTACTGAATTATTGTAACAACAAAAATTGTATCACAAATATTTTTATCTTGAAGATACGTCTGCCTCATTAACTCACCTGAACCGAGCTATTTCCATCACTTGGCGTCCGTCCTCCGTCAGTTAAACTTTCACATTTTCAACTTCTCCTTTTAAAACCATCCTCGTGTGACCAGTTTTGACGCATTTAGGGGTATTTTCTGTTTCGGTGTAATTTTTATTAACACTGGTTATGTTATATGCCGTCTTTCTTGTTAAAATACAGCATTATTAATCGATTATAGTATCCAGACTTAGAGGTGTTCCATGGAAAAAGAAAAAAAAATACAGACCATTTTATGATTCATACCAAATCCTGATCACATCCACCAAAAGGACCTGAAATGACGCACTTAGGAAAATCGTGTGGAAACTGTTTCCCTCTTAGAAATTTAATAAACTATATAGATTCTCCTAAAATCTGATGACCAATGGCTATAATTGCATACGAGTATTTAAGATCGTGGTAAATCTTTTTCTGTTTGAAAATTTTCAGTCATAGTGCCATTTTACCAAATAATGTATTTCGCTAGTAGGTAATCGGTCAGATCGAACATTTCAAATTGGGATTGGGGTCTTTTAGAGAATTTATTTTTTCATTGCTTCTCTGCGATTCATGACAGCAACCGTTCAGAAATATTGTACAATAGTTGAAATACAAATATTTCTTACTACACAAGGTACAGAATCAGATGCCTGAACATGTATGTACCAAACATGGCACAGAAACTTGCATGTTTTTAGAAAATGAATATATATAAGAGAAGACTCTACTTCTAGATTAAAATCCTCTCAAATACTCGACGAGTTTCGATGAAACTTTTTAGAATTTCGAAAAACATATCAATGAAAGCAGCGGAGCCAATTTGGTTTGTCTGTTTACACCCAAATGGATATTGACTCAATGTTTTATGGATAGCGGGTTTTTGGTGTTAAGGAAAATCGTACTTTTTTGTATGCAATTTAGTAAAGTCATGTATGTGCTATTTTGATAGGCCTTAGGCATCATTCATCATTCAGCATCATCATTCAGCTTTTACAATCTACTTAGATATCAATGAAAATAAAATCATTAATGACGTCATTACTAACGTAGAAGAATTGTACGTCACAAATAAAATTTGATGCGTCAAATTCAACTGACCAAACTTTACATGAATGTTGTATGGAACCTTTACACTTTTATCCGATAAAAAAATATGACAGCCAGCGCGGAACTTGGGTGTAACATAGGACCCTATGGGGAACATCATATTTTCATCTTCTCCACTGATACAATTGAAGCCAATTCACCGAAACTTTAGTGAAATGATGTATGGAATGTCCTCTTCTATAATTGCATTCTTCGTTCCAATCCGACAAAAGACATGGCTGCCAGTCGGGAACCTAGTTTTAACACTGGACCCTGTGCGAAAAATCACATTTTCATCTTCTCATCTGAAACCACTGAAGCAATTTCAAGCCAACTTTACAGGAATGATGTATGGAAGGTCTTATGTAAAGATTGCTCGTTTCGTTCCGATTAAACAAAAAAACATGGTTGACAGCGAGGAACATATGACTGTATGGGAATTTGATAATTTTCATTAACTACTATGAAATTATTGAAGCAAATTCAACCAATTTGAAATGAAAGTGAATTGGAGTGGTGATTGAATTCCTGTACAAAGGTTGCTCATTTGGTCGGATCTGACAAAAACATTGCTGCCAACAAGGAATATAGGTTATTATTGGACCCTTAGGGAAAAACACCATTTTTGGTCATCAAACGGTCATTGCCAATATGACACATTAAAGCCTTTTGTTTTAAGTAACTAAGGTATCACTGCTACTTGGTATACTCTATATTCAAACTGTTAACGTATGTTTGGCAAAGGAATAACGAGCAAAACGGAAAATATCAACAAAAATACAAGATTCACTGTGTGCAATCAGTTATTGCAACATGTGTTAGCTTTCAACTTCATGTTTTCAGAAAATTGAAAATGTGTATAGTTTGGGTACTCATAAAGCGGTTAATCCTACCACTTGCTTTCGCTACTGCAGCTATCCCTAGTTCCTATTATTGTTTACGTTTTTTGTCTCCTATTTGTTTATCCATGCACCTGAATTGGTTTCCAGGGGCTCTGTCTACAGTGCTTCGGGCAAGTTCCAAGGTTGGGGAAATACGCTGTCAATGTGGTGTAGTCAGGTCATGATACGGAAAGCCTGGTCTTGAACCATTGTAGACAAACTGACTGTGTGCGGAGAAACGCCAAGCTCCATGCATTATAAAGTACCTATTTTTTATTTTCTAAGTAGAGCAGACTCGCTGGTCGCATAGAGGGCTAAATTTCCTGCCCCTACCCAGTTCTCCCCTTTCCCAGTAGCAATAAAAACTCGTTTGTTCAGTTGCCCCGACAACCATTATTTCCTTCTCCTTTTACTAACAATTGTTTTGAACCCGTCCTGATATAGCTGAAATATTGCATACTGGACGTACAACACTAACTAATCAATCAATCAATCATTTGTTTGCTTTTTTTATTATTTTTTAGCTTTTGAAATGTAGCCTTTAATTGTATTTTTCGGTTATTAAGTTGTTTCCTGTTATTGTATTAGTTTAATTAAATTAATTTGCCTTCAGAATTTAAATCGTACTGATGTGCTATTAAACATAGGTAAGAGAAATTATTCACGCTTGTCTACTATTTCATAGAGAAATCAGAGTAAAAGTGATCATGTTTGGTACAATGTGATCAGTAAACAAATTCTCAACACTGGCACATTCTGACATGCCTATGCTTAGTCCACGAGCGTATTCGCCAATCAAGTAGTCAGTCCTTTTTTGTTTCTCAAAAACTAAAATTACAGTAACTTCGGTACTAAATTAGTTCACATTGCGATGTTTTGTTTTTCCTCTATATTTAAACTTAAAGGAAACAATCTATTGTTATAAATAAAAACATTCAAACCAAACGTTGCCGTACCCCGACTGTACAAAGAGATATAACTGACATCATTTCGTTACACATTTTCATTATATTTTTCACTGTGTTACTTTATTTATTCTTTATAACGCGCAACGCGTATAAGGAATATTTCAAGGACATTTTTTTATTATAAATGGTTAAGAGTTAATGTCGTCGATTAAAGAGGATGGCAATACGGGACTTTTGAATCTTGTTCAATCCGGAAACAGTTTCATTTTTATACGTAAAAAAATCAATCCATTAATACATTGAGAGGGAATCACTAATTAATGAACACTGTTGAGCTAAGGATGATTTATTAAATCGATTGAAGCGTTTCAGGTTAATTTTTTTTCGTCAATTAAAATTTAGTTAAAGAGCTGTCATCTAAGAAAACTTATAAATGCACTTCAATTTCATTACGAGTTTGTTTTTTTATGTAGTATATATTTATTTCACTAGGTTTAGAAATCCAGTATTCCATCTGACCGGTATCCGAGGCGATCGTTTTCGCCTTCAGTTAAACTAGAGTTCCAATCTCGAAAGTCCCACTGTATACAATCTGTTACTAAAACAGTCTACCTGTTTTCGGGACATTAAAAGTACGCCTAAACATTATCAAATATTGATAAGAAAATTATTACTTGATTTGTTGTAATAAAAGTAAAACCAGAGAAATCAGGGTATCCGTAAACAAATACAAATACATTTCACCTTTAATTTGTGAATATTCCTTATTTTTCGATACATATTCTTGTTGTATGTTAGTCTCCGAGGGTATTAATAACCCAGTATTCATTACGTCATTGCTGACTCGAAAACCGATTTTATTTAGAAACTTGCAATATCTATTTTTTAAACCTAATTACAAGTAGTAATTAATCGTGCAAAGATCTGCCCTTAGCTGCTTTTGTTTTAAATTTAGTGATCACCCCTTATTTCGTGGGTTAAGAGGGGCCGGAGGTTTAAAAGCAATTTGTTCACCGTATATAACATTAATATTAATAAATGTTTGTTATCTGCATAGCTTGAATAATATTAAAATGTACATTATTACACATATTTTTCACAATGAAAAAAATATTTATAAATGCTTTACAAGCAGTATATTGGAAAATTTAAGTCCAGATGAGCCCATTATTTTGACATTAAATTATTTCCCCATAAATGTTCACGTGTTGAGCAAAAGATGATTTTATTCACTTGTCCACCATTTGCAATTCCAAAAATTACGGATTATAGCAAATTATTTACTACTTCGTAAACGAAAGCATGCCCCTGATGCACAAGTTTAGGTACATAGTGAATTATTGCTCCAAAATATTGAAGTAAACATTTGCTTCGGTATTCGTTTGCCGATATACGTATTACGCTTCACTGTAATGCAAGTGAGAACCGAACGGTCAATCTAAAATGAATAACACAAGGACGATTGATTGATTGATTGATTGATTGATGTTTTACGCCATTTCAGCTCTATTGTGGCGAGAACTGTTAAGTAAGTTGAACAATTATGATAAATATATAAAATATCAATAAAAAACCATTAACGCTTTATACAAGTAAAACAAGGGTATAAAATATAAAAAAAACATTATAGGAGAATTGACACTTTAACTGTTACAATATTACAACTATAAATTAAATCCATTTAAATTGATTGCTTTTCAAAATGAACGATTTTGTCGCCAGCGATATTTGTACATAGGTCTTTAAGACAATCAGCTGAATACAAATCACGCCTGATATCGGCAACATCTACACATTGTATTAAAACATGTTAAATTGTATAAGGACAATTGCATGGAATACATTCAGGTCGATCATCACTGTTGAGGATAAAACTATGTGTTGTTCTAGTATGACCAATACGACATCGGATCAACACTACCTGTTCCCAACGGTTTTTACCACAGTAACCGACTTGTTTACCGACGTCTGACTGTATTCCATGCAGTTTATTGTTTATTTGCAGATCCCATTTGGCCTGCCATAACTTTAAAATGTATTTAACGATTAAATGCTTCATATCAGTGTAGGGTACTGGACAATTCGCCATCTCGTCATCTAGTGCATCCTTGGCTTCCTAATCAGCAACCGTGTTTCCATAGATCCCCACATGACTAGGGATCCAAAAATAAATAACTTCTTTGCCTAATGCTACAAGTGATTTGTAGAATTCGGCTATTTTCAAAATAATAGGGTGTTTTGTTTTTCGACTTTCAATTGCCAAAAGGCAAGAAAGTGAATCGGAACAAATCATGAATTTTTTTGATTGCGATAAAGCTACAAATTTAAGTGCTGAGTACATAGCTTTAGATCAGGTGCACCGGTAAAGTAAGCAGCTCCTGCTTCTTATAAGACACCCGCCAGGTTGAACTTGCCAAAGCCGGTAGTAAACTCAAAAGTGCAGGTACCCCGCCTGAAAAATGGAAATTTTTGTAATTTTTTTCAATTTTTGTTGCTATAGAAACCTGCTGTAATAGGTTAGGCAAGCTATATGGCATACTTATAGAGTTGTCACCCTTCTCTGCAATCATGCATAAAAGATGTGAAAAGTCCTTGGTCTGTAACAGTAGGGTCGGAATTTGATAGTCCCGAGAGGCAAAAATGCCGATTTTAGCAACTTTTTCCATTCATGTTGGTGCCAAAAATTGCAATTTTTTTTTTATTTTTCTTGTAGTCTGGCATATTTTTAGACCTTCACTCTAAACACAAAAACCAAAAACTTGAGATTTTTGTTGTAGGTATTGATGTTAGGGGCGTTTATTAGAGTCCACCTCTCAAAAATCTCACTTTTTGCTACTGTTGAGTTTCGATGGGTACCAAACAGGGTGCTGCAACTCCAAGAGTGTAGATTTTCGGCTTTTTTAGTGTTATTTGTTTAGCCACAGTATCCATCTGTCTTTCATGCCTGGTGAACTTCAATTGGTGAACTTCAATTACCAATGTATGGAACGCCATAAGGGACATAAAAGTAGCGGAAGGGTCAATGATGCCATGAGGCATCATACGCCTGGAAAGAGTTAAGCTGTAAAGGGAAAGATCTGTTGTCATCTGGGAAACAGATATTCCATAGCGGTCTACGAGATGATGATATCGACCGTAAAACGTCTAGAGGTGTGACTTCAAGTTTTAGGTAACGTACCCTTGTTTAAGTAGCCTATTTATGGGGAACAGGGGTCCATCCAGGAAATCACTGTATCGAACACAGGCTCGTGAAATGCGAATGAGCTGGGAGATGTGAAGTCCGTATGCCGGCGCTGTTGGGACAATGCTACAAAGAAAGGGGAAGTTGGCTATTGAAAAAGTGAAGTCATCGCGTTGTCGTACAGCTTAGTTTGAAGTCTACCTCTGTTGTCAATTTCAAGATGAAGGTCAAGGAATGAGACCAATGTTGTAAAATAGTTTTGGAACCATTGTTTGTTTATTTCCTGGTCCAGCACACTAAATAACCTCGGGTCTGCTTCTCGAAAACCAGTTTAACCCTTTTCCGGACTTTTGCTTGTGCAGAAGTTTAGGAATTTTTATCGTTGTTTACGTTTGCCTTGTGTTACATTTGTGTTTTTTGTTGTCAAGTTCCCTACTCTATTTCCAGTCACTGTTGGTGCTTTCTGTAGTTCAGGTTTATTAATCAAATAAAGTGTACAGATATAAATGTAAACGAGTGTTTTTCTTTTCTTTTTTGGAATTAATCAGACTTTTAAGAAACAGCGTTTGTTAAAATGCATATCTTCCATTCCTCCTCAGGCGTTTATGCCATGTCGAAAAAATATTTCTATTTTTCGCTTGAAAATATTCAAAAGCAAGCATCCCTTCAAAACAGATTTAGCTTTTAACGACATAACGAATATAACGTCAAATTGTAACATAAAAACACAACAACATAAT
>MJUU01022369.1:0-29911 GCA_002080025.1 Modiolus philippinarum | reverse complement strand
AACAAAATTAAAACCCTAAATCCAAAAATGTAGGAGGAGTTCGCGTCGCAAGGATGTGTGACGGACAGACGGACGACAGACGGACGGACGGACGGACGGACGAGGCCAACGACAATATCCCCGAACTTTCATTCGAAAGTGCAGGGATAATGAAAAGTCAACATAAGCTTAAGAAAGAGTTATTCTCGAAGATCATAAATGCCTTGCGGAACATAATATAGGACCCTATTGAAATGTAAATTTAGGTCTTCTCTACAACCTCAAGGTCATTTTAACTAAACTTGATCACAATATTCCGTTTGATGATTCCCCCTTCAAAATATGTATAGCAATTCCATACCCCATCGAAGCTACCGTGAAGAACATACAATGAACTTTAACATTTAAAAGATCCTCTCTGAACATCTGTTAATTGGAATCAATTAATTCCTCTTTTACAAATATTCCCGAAGTGACTTGCAAACATGAAATAAATTTGAAGCCAGAATTATCAGTCACACGTTGCAACTAACATACAAGCTACGAAATATTACCAGTTACATATGTAATTTAAAGCTTAGGAATAAGAATTTAATGATTTAAACATATTTAAGTAAAAAGGCGTGGAAAAAAATCCATTTTATAAATTTTTCCCCACTAAAGAGCACTTTTATGGCATTACAATGTTTAAAAGTGATAAACTGGATATGAAACAATCCGTAGCGCTCAAAAGATAAAGCGAACATCTTAGAATTTAATGTAATGTATTAGAAATAACTAAATACCGAAGTTACTGTGAATTTATTTTCTGCATATGCGCATTTCGACAACTTATGTCTCTTCAGTGCAGATAAAATCTAAACGTATGGAAGACCATAGATTCAAATATGATAAAAAACTGATAGAGAACAAATACCCAAAATGATCTAAATGTAAAGCCAAAATAAGCTAAGGACAGAGCTTTGCATGAGGGAGATACTCCTTAGTTTTCAACAAAATTTACAAAAATTTAGATATTGCAAGGTTCGAAATAAAATCGGAAACGTCGCCATTGCTTGCGATTACCTTATTTTACTGGTTTTTGGTTTACAGATTCTGAAAGGGAATGATACAAACCCATCCCCGAAAAGAAAGAAGTTTTGCTATTTTTTTTCTTTTGCTTTTAAATAAAAAAAATCTTCTATTCTAATTAATTCCGAGAGATTCTCCATGATTTTCTTTACCATAATTCTCATATTTGTCTACTTATTTCTGTATTACTACTTCTGGAGATGAAGACGAGTAAGAAACGTTTCTTAAAGTGGCATTTCTTAGTTTGACACGAGACTTATAATCACGTGAGATAAGTCGGTATACTATCCGTTAATGAATCTTCCAATATACAGCTTTTCTCTCAGTTATAAGAAATTATATGAATAAGGATCATCGGAAGCTACAACATGTGAAGGTTTATCGATCAATGTTTGTCCTATATTTACTTAAAATCACATAAAACTGCAATTATCCTAGATTCTCACGACAAACAAGAACACATGATGAAGGTTTGGCAGCAAATTGGCCTTAGTTTAATTGAAATTGAATATTAATACATATGCATTAATTACTTGAAATTCTGTAAATTAAACACAATTGTCAATGGTATAATGTTCAAAATGAGAATTAATTGATGGTATATGAAACAATGAATATATGTTTAAGAAATATGTGACAAAAGGTTCAAAGAGCCTTTAGCCCTGGAAGATCAGAGACTGAAGGAGTAATAATCACCTTCTGTTTTAATGCAATATATGATGGTCGCCGAAAGCTGACCATGCAGACCATAAATATCTGTTTGAACAATAGTTACTGCAACTGTAAGATTTGACGGTACTTTAGCCCTGGAATATCAGAGTCTAAAGTGTAATTATGCGATATTGATCCTTGAGTCAGTAGAATTAACTTCCGTGTAAGGATTGTGCAGCGAAAATGGCTATTTGATGTGCAGTCAATATCAAAATTCAACTAGAAGTTCTCATGCTTGTCCCATTTTCATAACGATTTGGCCTCGAGTCCACTTGACTGTAGATTCATAATCAGGTACCAATAACTTCAATCAACTATAAGGTCAATTCCTGCTTCAAACGCTGAAAAGATACAGCAACGAGCAAGCAGCAAAAGTATATCATACATCACAAATTTTTACAAGTTATTGTGAGGTGGGAGGGTGGGTATGTTAACTTAAATTACTGGAGCTAATGAAAACCTGACCTTCTTCCCTGACGTCTGCTAGCGAATGGCGGCAAATACACAAAATATTATAACAAAATACCGAAGTTACTGTGAATTTTAATTCTGCATATGCGCATTTCGACAACTTATGTCTCTTCAGTGCAGATAAAATCTAAACATGTGGAAGACCATAATGTCAAAGATGTTTAAAAACTGATAGAGAACAAATTACCAAATATGATCTAAATAGGAAACCAAAATCAGATAAGGACAGAGCTTTGCATGAGGGAGATACTCCTTAGTTTCAACAAAATTTACAAAAATTTGATATTGTAAGGTTTTAAATAGAATCGGCTTTCGGGTCAGCACCGAAGTACTGACTACTGGGCTGGTGAATACACAACGAATTCTTGTGGTTTGGCGTATAACCACAAAGAAACTTTATAACAAGTGCAGAAATGGACAACAAATTATCGTGTCACTTGGGTAAAAAATTTAAAATAAAAGATTTTAAATCTAATTATCCTAGATTCTCATGACAAACAAGAACACATGATGATGGTTTGGCAGCAAATTGGCCATAGTTAAATTGAAATTGAATATTAATACATATGCATTAATTATTTGAAATTAGGTAAATTAAACACAATTGTCAATGGTATAATGTTCAAAATGAGAATTAATTGATGGTATATGAAACAATGAATATATGTTTAAGACATATGTAACAAAAGGTTCAAAGAGCCTTTAGCCCTGGAAGATCAGAGACTAAAGGAGTAATAATTACCTTCGATTTTAATGCAATATATGATGGTCGCCGAAAGCTGACTATGGCAGACCATAAATATCTGTTTAAACAATAGTTACTGCAACTGTAAGATTTGACGGTACTTTAGCCCTGGAATATCAGAGACTAAAGTGTAATTATGCGATATTGATCCTTGAGTCAGTAGAATTAACTTCCGTGTAAGGATTGTGCAGCGAAAATGGCCATATTGACAGGTCGATCACTCAAAGACGTGACCGGCCTGTCAACCGCCACTCAAGAGTGGGGATTGAAGCTGCATCCCTAATTGCCAATAGCTGCCAAACCAGACTACAACACGAACTAAACAATAGCATGACTACAATTAGATTTCCCTAATCAATGTATCAATTAACTACATAAAAATATGGAAATTACTACATAAAATATATGAAAACTAAAACTATGCCTAATGTACAAATACTGTGTAATAGAGTAAAAAAGTCACAAATGCTTGAATACTAAATTGATAAACTGTATTTAGGATTTACTGAAAGTCAACTACACTGCATTTATCAGGCTTACAAAACATAGAATTACATGGCTGGAAACGTTAACCTCCCTGCTGGTGACTGGATAAAAGTCTCCAGTGCCCCTTGAATTGTATTTAAAAGGATCCTGTTACCGATTTTAGTAAGATGTACGCCGTCATTCTTAATAAATGTATCATTCACTTTAATATCCGGGTACCTAATGCAAAATCCACCACGCTTCATTACCATATTACCAATTGAACTATTAAATCAATTTCTGCATCTTTCCATTGCCTTGTTGTTCACTGAGTATCGCCACTGTAGACGTGGTAATATTTGTGACCAGATTATACAGGTGTTCAGCATTTGCCATGACAGCCAAGTTAAAAAATTTTGATCAAGTAGTATAAATAACCTAAGCGGACGTTTCCAATATCGTTACCAGCTATGTGGATAACTATATATTTAGGCAGTTCTTCGAGTCGTATAAGGGTCCTTATGTGGCCTTTAAGTCCGCGTATGGTTAATCCCCGTCTTCCTTGCCACCAAATAGAGACCCCTTGCCGTTGCAGTGATAAATTTACTCTACCAGGACTCCCTCTTGCCTCAATGAATTCATGTTTCACTATTGAAGAGCCTACGATCCAGACTTTTACTGGACTACCTACAAACTTGTACATATGTTAATATACACGAAACAGTTATATATTTTTTTTGTTACTGGAAGCGCTGACAATTGTATTATTGATCAACAAGTATGTCTGGAATTCTAATATACTTTTGATACGCATTTGACTTCGACCGACCCAAAGTTTTTATTTCTTCATCGGGGATGCCATCTATGGCACAAGTCGTTGCCATACCAATCCGAAAGGAATGAGATGTAAATCTGGGGCCACTGATACCTAGGGTTTGTAGACAGCGCTTGAGAATGGATGAAAACTGGTAACAAGTCAGAGGGCTGTCATTAAAATGGCAAAATAACTGACCTGACTTCCGATTCCGCATTACTAAAAATTTTGTCAATGCGTCCACTGGGCAAATGTTAAGGTATTTTTGTTCGGGGATGAAAATTGTCACCCCTTGACCAAATTGATCTGTTTTTGACGTTGGTAGCATAATTTCTATGCTGTTAGGAGTCAATTTTAAATTTTCGATTGTAACTGCGTGATTATTAAAGTCTTGCCCTTTAAATGTCAGCTCACTGACCCGAAACATGCCATGAAAACAGAGAGAAAATGCGGCTTTGAACATGTGGGATTCCTAACTGGACTTGCAAATTGCTGGTAAAACGTCCAAAATTTTTCCCAAAAGGGGGCGGCTAATTGGGAGCCTAGTGTCCTTTTTATTGATCGATGACCGCTTAAAGCCATCTAACAATTTCTTAATCATGAATTTTTGCGTATTGTCTTCCAAATCCCAGAGTTTACTGTAGAAACTAATACCCGAAATGTAACAAGCAACGGTTGAGTGGGATAATCCGCACTTAAACATGTAAGTGATGTAAGCCATCAAATCGTTTAAAGGTACTTGCCAGATCTCAGGAAAGCGATGAGATACCCTAAACTGAGAAAGAGATTGCAAAGCTTGCTGATAAACTTTCGTTGTGCTGCTCGATAAAGATTTGGAAATAAGCTCATTTATCACAGTGTTGAAAGCGACTCCCAGAACTCCACGGGAATGTCCGACGGAGTTCTGTTCGCCCATGGCGCTAGTGATCGGAACCGTTCCATCTGAAACCGAGAGAGAGTCACTTATTTCATTTTTTTGCACCTGCAATGTGAACGGACTTAAACTGAATGTTATTTTGCATGGTTAGTAAAACCAAAGGTCGAATCAAATGCATCACATGTTTAGACTTGGAAGTTCGTTTGTTTATAATTGTAACCAAAGTTTCATTATCTATTCGCAGCAGTAATTTCTCATTACCAAATGAAGATTTCCATGTTTAAAGAGCCAAAAGAACTGGTACCAATTCCAAAAATGAGAGTTCAGTAAAGAAACCTTTCCCTGACCATGTTTTTGGCCACTGCATTTGAACCCAATGTCCATTAAAGAAAGCAGCACAACCAAGCAATGAGTTTCCGGATGCATCTGTGTATAATTCATTTTTTTCGCCAATAGCCAATACTTCTCTGATAAGTAACATTCACCATTAAATTTTTTCAAAAATGTTAACCATACTTGAGCGTCTGCTTTTACGTCTTTATTAACCCTTATATAGTAATATGGTTTTCTGGTTTTCAATGATGCAATCAAGTCATAAAAACGACGTAAGAAAGCGCGAGCTGACGGAATAGTTCTCGCACAGAATGCCATTAACCCAACTAAAGATTCAAGATCCCTTAGCTAAATTTTGCGACGTCCCAAGATGTAAACAATACCACTTTCTAATTTTTGTAATTTATCACCCGGGATTCTAATAAACATGAGCAATGAGTCAATTTCTAAACCTAAATATGTCAATTTTGTCGTAGGACCAACAGTTTTATTAATGGCCAATGGGACGCAAAGTTCCTTACTCAACTCTATGAATTCGTTCATGGTTTTCTCGCAATTATTTGTTCCAGCCTTGCCAGCAAAGAAAAAATCATCTAAATAGTGGTCCAATGTGACATTTGTGGACCTTGATTGTACAACGCAATGAAGAAATGTGGCAAACTTTTCAAACAAAGAACACGATATTGAGCACGCGAATGGCAAATTTTTGTCAATGAATATTTTGCCTTGAAACATAATCCCCAACAAGTCGAAATCTGCTGGGTTAATAGGAAGAAGGCGAAATGCCTTGTGTATGTCTACTTTGCCCATCTCTGCACCCTTTCCTAACTCCGATACAATTTCAATAATATTATCAAAAGATGAATAATGAACCTTGCTATATTTCTCTTCTATGAAATCACTCACGCTTAGGCCCTCTGGGAAAGATAGGTGCGTTATCAAACGCCAACTATGATCAGATTTCTCAACCAAACCAATTGGAGATTTTCTCAAAGTAGAAATAGGTTTATTATTGAAAGGACCCAACATTCTTCCCATGTCTGCTTCAGCTTTTAACAACTGCAAAGTGTCAGGGGGATGCATGTCTGCAGATACTAGATGTTTTGCCGACCGTGGCGTTCTAGGCCCGGTATAGTTCAAACGAAAGCCTTCAGTAAACCCAGACAAAAGGAGCTGCGCATCGGCTTCATGACAACCTGGTAAAATTTCAAATATTTTTGAATGCACTTTTGTATCATTTGAAGTCATTGCAACGAATTTTAGCATTGATCAAATTTAGATTGATATAATTTTTTCAGAAGTGGTTTGGAACTTAGGGACCGACCATTTAACTTGAAAGGGGCGGGGGGCTATGTTTTTTTTCTAAAAAATATTTTGGAGCTGACTCTTTGTGAAAAAAATATTTTGGCTGCCAAAATGATGAAAAAAATTTTCTGAAGGATGCTTTCTGACCAAAAAAATAATGTTAATTTTGAAAAAAAATATTTTGTTGATACACGTAAAAAAATTTTCTGTCCAGAACCCCCCCCCCCCTTTTCAGGATAAATGGATGGTCCCTTATATAAAAAGGAAAACATGACAAATCAACTTACTGTATGGCATCGACAGAAATACGTTAGTACTTACTTTGGTAAAGAATAATTAATAAAGATGATCATTTATATTTAGTACGTATGCATTGTGTAATTAGTCGTAAAATGTGATATGGTATTGCTTAGAAGTATACTTGTATTTTTCAATATATATTAAAACGACAACTTTTCAAGTAAATTTTTCAAATTTATTGATTGATTAGGCCACTTGTCAATACTTGCCTATTGATCTTATAGCAAATGCAGTAAAGAACTTCACAATGTTTCTTTAGGCCCATTAAGGTGTGAATTTTGTTCCTATTTGAATACGCTCAAATGTCGCAAGTAGTGTAAGGTGGTCTCTGGTACACGAACCAATATTAATATATGCCACACTTGTATGTTTTCTGATTTATAAACAGTCAAACATGGCTGTAAATAGCCTTTTGTATCAATTTCACCTTTTTTACGGTGTTTAAGAGGATGGTACTACTCAAAGTACACCGAGAACCAAGATAAATGTTTCGTTTATAATGTATAAACATATATGCCCTCCAAAATGAGAATTGGTTTATTTTGGTCTTTAGGGTCCTTTACAGCGAATTTTAACAAAAACTACACAAGTTTTCAAAACTTACCATTATTGACTCAAGTTGCAAGTTCAGTGGCTGAATATTTCATAAAAATGTGCGAAAACGCATTTGAATATGACTTTGTTATGATAAAATGTATAAAAAATGACACGTTTAAACAGTTTTCGAAAAGATTTAATGCATTAGCAAAATAGTATGTTGAAGGAAATAAATTAACGGGAAAATGGCCATACGTCTATTAATTTATAATGCTTATATCATATCAAGATAACTTCTGCTGCAATTCAAATGAGAAGTTTTATTGCATGCACATTGTGTTGTAAATGCCTTTTTACTAATTTTGGATCATTGCTTTCCATATTATTTGATTTTAATGCTGCTGATAAAAGGTTACTCCTTGAAACACGTGTACAGCATAACGAAGTTTACTGTTTACCATGCAACTTGGTATTTTGTATTTTAAAATTATCATATCACGCACTTAAAAAGTAATAAGAAGTGAAAATAATGAAACATTTTTTTTTTTATTTAGAATGTTTCAACACTACATTCAAATTTCTAATTAAGGAATAAATGCCGCTATTCTATAACGTTAGCAGATTTTAGACTGACCTCTTGCCATCACTTTTTATCCGGTCATCCAATCGTAAATCTTGATTTATAAATCCAAAAGAAATCGGAACTAGACCTAATCTCAATAGTCCTTGTATGGTGCCTCTGTAGAATTTTCCGTCAGACCAGCATCTGTCACACCACCGAGTTAGTGAGCCTGTTAATGAAGACAGATAGAATGTAAATAATAAATTCGAATCCTAGGAGTTACAACAGCTCTGTGGTTCCTGAAAGACAAATTGTATTTTTTTATTTGCTTTGGTAATAAGAACGGAAGTATACTTTCGGAGAGATCTGGTAAAAAAAGGGATTGTTCGTCCAGTCGCAACTTGATTGCTGAAATTCTGTTTTTCGTTTTCTCTCTTGAAATTTGTGAGTTATTTAATGTACATTATTTTTTTATATCAAATCAACTATTTTTTTTATCTTTCAGAATAATGAAGCAGGCTACTTTGGACAATATATAAAGCGTGAGACTATCTACATGATTTGCTTAACGTTTGCTATATTTCTTGATATATTTCTAATCCAAATATATCAAATACTGTGTAAATATGGAACTGTGCGAATTGAAAATTCTAATTTCATATCATAAGAACAAGAGGGAGGCTGGTAACTGAATGAATGACTCTGAATTGTCCACCAAATTTTCAGTATTAATATCCGATCCGAAGGAGGAACCATCATAATGCCACAACTGGTAAAACGTAAATCGGAGGTAGTTGAAAATGAAAATAAAACAGAAACAAGGAAGGAATGTCCAGAAATTCATTTCAGTCGAAATTATGATTCCGGAAACTTAAATTCCCATATGGAAAGTTCATCACAATTGCAATTCAAGATTTCTGCATTCTCTGAAAAAGAAGAAGACCCGATAACACAAAATTTCTTCGATAGTTCTTTTGAAGACTGCTTAAACACAAACTCTGCTACATTCAAACGAGCAAAACTTGGTTTCTGGGTCAATGAAGTTGACATGAATGAGAATATAGCTATGAGATACACCATGAGTTATAACAGCTCCATGACAGACATGTTGTTATCGGATTTAAACAGACTCAACAATATGTATCAACCGGAAATGGTTTGTAATCAGTTTTGTATGCTGATTGAGGACACTAAAACGTCCAGTTACAAGCCAGCAAGAATGAACGCACCCCGGAGGGCAAGTTTTCCTCCTGGACCGGAAATTACAGAAAGGTCGAATTTCCAGTCGTTCCATGGCGTCTTGTTTGAGAATTTGTTCATTAGTCCGTTTACACTTAAAACGGATCTGCATGCCAAACATTGCAGAAGTGCATCGGCGTCGTCTGCCAATGAAAAGAGAGATTTATGTGACATTTTGGATGTAGTACACTTGAAAAATAATGCCTTTCCCTAAAATTATTTTTTACTTAATTTTGAATTGAAGTCGTCGAAACCCTAAGTGCAGGTCATTATTCTGAACTTGGCAATCTTCAAAGTCGATAGCAATGCATGACCATCTGTCCATGAGTTGAACACATCAGGAAATTTGATCATTTAGTGCTCTACAAGAAAGATTTAACGAATATTAAGTCGGATTCTGAAATGAATATAGATCAACAGTGATTACGCATGCTTGTATACTTGTTGTGTTGCTTTGACAAATCATATTTAATTTTGCAGATATAAGTCATTTATTGCTTGGATAACATAATTCATTTCATTTATTTGATTTTTTTATCAGTTTCTGTTATATAAAATTTTACCTTGCGTTCTATAGAAATTTACTGTTTTTATCAAAATTCTAACCACTTAAAAATACTGAGGCTTCATTCCGTGTATGACACTCGGTAGATGTCCTTGGTACTGGATTTGGCCTCCCATTTCGATATTTTTGGTAATGAACCTTCTTTTTTTTGACTACTTTTGGATTATGGCTTTCCATATTATTTGATTCTAATGCTGCTGATGAGAGGTTACTCCTTGAAACACGTGTACAACATAACGAAATTTACGGCTTTTTATGCAACTTCTGTATTTTTTATATTTCATTCATTATACCTAGTCGACTGGTAAAGTCCAATTTTATTCGTTTTAAACGCAAGTTGTTATGATAAAACAGGGAATGACATAGTAAACCATTTCAAAAATACTTCTTTGGACAGCAATAAGCAACGAAGGAATATGGAGTAAATGCACACGAAACAAAGCCTCTATCAATACAAGGTATAGTCAATTTTAACTTTTTTTACCCGTTTTTACGCACGATTTTTACTTGTTGTCAATATTTAAGATATAGGATGCGGAGTCATAATAATATGATTACAACTTAGTATTGAAAATCAAGCAGTAAATTAAACACTCGAGCTATTGGAGACTTCAGAGTGGGGCCTACTTTTGCAACTTTTATTTAATTTTGTGAAAATGTAAACAAAAAACTAAATACCGAAGTAAAATGACAGATAACCCTGATCCTCCGCCTTTTCCAAAACCCCGTTTGATGCCTATCTGTTTTGAAGGTTGGATCAGCCGGTGCAAACATGTGAACGTAATTTGTGCTTCAATTCTTACATTTATTTCAATTTAGTATCATTAAACAACTGCATACTGCCTTATCCTGTAAATCAGAACGTCCGCATTTTACTGACTACTACCATGAAGCAAGGTTTTACATTTTGACGAATTTCGACGCAACCCGAGACAGGAACCTTTAACGACGAGCCATAACCTTAATTACACTCGGGGGCAATAAACTAAAGATTTAATATTATTGATTATCGATATTATTCATAGATGTATTAGCTGGTTTATAAAAATATCAGCCTCGCCTTACACATGTAACATAAGACATTATTCCCATGAAAATTATTTTTTAGAGTGTATTACCTGTCGAGTGCACTCTTGAATTGGCAGCTTGCCCCTGTTGTTAGATGATGAATACTTTAACTTTTAGGGTACAAAGGAAGATTAACATAACGAAATCCTGCACAATTAGTATCAAGAAACGTAGATTTAAAAAATGAAATTAAATCTCTATGCACTATGAAGTAGAATCAACAAGTATTTAACTGAACAGTACCACCAGTTCATTTTTCAATGAAATATCACTGTACTGTCAATAAAAGTAATTCCATGGAGACGGAAAAAAGGAAAAAACAAAACCCTCAAAAATTATTACTAGAAAACTTATCTCTTTATCAAACTAAAAATGCAGATTAGCATAACAAAAGAAATTATTTTATTTTTTTTAATTATTTTTTTTAATTTCTTATTTTATTTTTAGCTCATCTGGCCCAAATGACTACAGCCATTAGTTGGCATCAGGCGTCGTCAGTGTTAACTTTTTCCAAAGATCTTCTTCTCTGATACTGCTGGGCCAACATCTAAGTCCAAAGACCGACAACATGGCTGGTGTTACTATAAATAGAACAAAGGGGTAAATTGCTGTTTTTGCAAATAACAGTTAAACCGTTACAGATATCAAGATCTGAATGGAGTAAAAATGATCAACATCACGAGATCTACCTACATTGCAATTTATACGAAAACTCGAATACCCGCCTTTGACTTATTGCCCCCCTTTTCCGTAAAATTTTTCGTGTTTTTGTTTGTTTTCTTTTTATTCTTTTTTTTTTGTTTTGTTTTGTTTTGTTTTGTTTTGTTTTTTGTTTTGTTTTGTTTTGTTTTGTTTTTTTGTTGTTGTTGTTTTGTTTTGTTTTGTTTTTTGTTTTGTTTTGTTTTGTTTGTTTGTTTGTTTTTTTGTTTTTTTTTCGTCATATATATTGAAGATGACAGAAGATAGTGGTAAAGCTTTTATTACAAAAAATGGTCAGCATAATAAAATCTACCTGTCCTCCAATTTAGAGGATAATCCGACGACGGAGTTATTGCCCCTTTTTCTTTAAATGTCCAGGAATTATTGTTTTTTACTTTTATTTTCAAAACTACTTTGCTTCACAATTGTGAACTTTCCCTTTCTTAGCAGCAAAAACCTACCTCCCCAGGATATTGAGTGTATATTTCACAATTTATTCGTTACTGTAGAGCTTGTAGTTCATACAGTGACTTTGTGGAAAGAACAAAAGCACCGTCACAAAAACTGCTGAGTCAGGACTATGTTCAGCCGTTGTTACTTTCGGTCCTTCATAAATTCTATGGCCGTCACCATGACATCATAGATAGATATGAAATGTCGTTGTCAAAAATGAAAACTGACATTCTCAGCTAGATTACATCTTCTCGGATTAGACATTACCGATTCTGACTTTACACTGGATTGACCCACTGACAGTGAGACGGGTGCTTATACAGAGCAGGAAATGCTTGCTCTTCCGGAACAACTGATGTCACCTTCGGTTTTTATGGGGTATACACTATTGGTGCTTTAGTTTTTTGTGCAGTCTTGAATTTTATACTGTGAAATTTTGGTTTTGTCTTCGTTAGTGATGTTTGTTGTGCCAATTGTCCTTGTAACTGTCTTAATACTAAAGCAATTGACAGAAACTTTCCAAATGTTTACCTTGGTACTATTTGAGGGTTAGAACACGTACCATGGATATTAATTGGTTTTGTCTACGATCAGCTACAAAACATATCTTTAATACCATAGACGCTTCACTGACTGTGTGACGGGTGCTGTATGCAGGGAAGGACAAGCTTACCCTTCCGGAGCACCTGATGTCACTCTTTGAGAGTTCACACTATTAGTGCTTTAGTTTTTATTGTTGTATTTGTAGTGTTTCCGTTTTGTGGTTGTGTAGCGTCTTTGGTCTTTTGCCTTCTTGTGTTCTTACTTTTGCCTTGTCTCTGGACTTTGATTTATGTAATCTTGTTCTTTGTTCCTTCGGTATTTTACTGCCGTTGTTGAGTTAGAGGTGAAGTTTGTATTGCAAAAGTGTTAAGCTTATCGAGGACTACAATTTCTACATATGTCAAGCAGGTTCACTTCTTATCCAAGATGGCTGCCAGCGGGGACATAGATTCAAAGATCTCTGAAACTTGGTCACAATTGTCCTTGGATGGTCTTATTTTATGTTTGTACCTCATGCAAGATGGTACAAATGTCCAGCAGGTTCACATCTTATCCAAGATGGCTGCCAGCGGGGAACATAGTTTAACATGGGATTATCATTTGAAGATTTCCTCTTAAACTACCAAGCAAATTGATTTTTCATGGTTTTTACCTCATTCAAGCCACCAGCGAGGAGCATTGTTTAACAGCGGACACTATAGGAAATGTACTTAAGAATCTTCTTTACTCACACTACCAAGCCAATTGGATCTAAACTTTGCCACAATAATCCTTTAGTTTGTGTTTGTATGTTCGTACCTCATCCAAGACGGTCGCCAGTATGGAACATAAATTAACACGTTGACTCTATGAAAAATGCATTCAAAGATCTTCTCTGAAACTACTGAACTAGGTTACAACAGTCCTTGGGTGGTCCCCTCCTAAGTTTGTGATTTTTATGTTTGTTCCTAATTCAAGATGGGAGTCAGCAGGGAACATAGTTTAGCATAGGACCCTCTTGGAATTGCATTCAAAGATTTTCTCGAAAACTACCAAGCAAATTACAACCAAACTTGGTCACAAAAGTCCTAGGGTTGCCCTTTAAAGTTTGTGATTTTTATGTTCTTACCTCAGTCAAGGTGGCCCCCAGCAGGGAACATAGTTTGACAAAGGACTCAATATGAAATGCATTTAAATATATCCTCTGAAACGAACTTTAACAATTAGATTAAATTTTAGAATAACAATCCTTTGGTGGTCCCCTTCAAAGATTGTAGATTTTTATGTTCCTACCTCATTCAAGCTATCCCCTGTTGGGAACATAGTATAGCAAAGTACTCTATGGGAAATGCAATCAAACATCTTCTCCTCGGAAACCACTGAAATATTTTTAACAATTTTTTTCTCACCTAATCCACGGTGGCTGCCAGCGGGGAACAAAGACATATGGCTTTTAAAGATCTCCTTTTGAACAACTCTAACATCTCCTTTTGAACAACTTGAACAATGTAAACCAAATTTGACCACAGTATTCGTTGGGTGGTCCCCTTTGTGATTTTTATTTTCCTGTCTCTTCCAAGATGGCAACCAATGATTGAATATCTTCTCAGAAACGGTAACATCTGGTGAACTGATGTACATTATGGGTAATACTGGATGGTCTTTTCTGTGACAATTAATAAAACCACTCACCAAGTAAGTGATACAGGCTAATGTGAGCCTTTATTTTTCTTAAAACGGCGGATATTTTTGTTCTAATGATTTGAAATTATAGTCAGAATTGTTTGCTCTTGTGATGAAAAAATTGTGCTAATTTCTTACTGTCATTAAAATCAAAAGTGACGAATTTTTCAACACTCCTACATATTTCCTTTAGTTGATAAAATGAGAAAACTTTGACCCAAAATCGTTGAAATAAGAAATACATGCATGCAATGCAAACGTACTCGAGTGATTTTGGCCCGGGACTGACTCTTTTGCAAGTTTCAGACCATCAAATGAACATTCGCACAAATGATGACAGGAAGATCCACCTTTGACACGTGTCAAATTTGAAATCCGCGCTTTCATAAATTAGTGACGGCCAACCAACCATCCCACGAAAAGTTAACAAAACAAAACAAAAAGTTCTAAAAAGGTAATTTAAAACCCCTTCAAATAAGCTTGCAATATGTTTCCCTTATTTGTAAAGTCAAGTGTATCTGAACATATGTAAAAAGTTTGATCTCAGTGAGAAATGTGAATGTTAGAATTGAAGACCGAACAGTCTGGATTCAATGCGTCTTCCAAGATATGAATATGTTTGAAAGATTCAAGAACGAGTATCACCAATAAAATATCATACGATTAAACCTGTATGATACCATATATTTCTTTTTATGTCTCTATGCGATGAAAACTTTATACCGATAATTTGAAATGGATATTTCACTGTTAAAGTCTAGAAAAAATACATTAAATAAATTTCAATACAAATAAAGTCTTATATGTCAAGACGAAGGCTCAACATGGATAGGATTTGTTCACCAAAATGACAAATATGACATTGTAGTAAATGCATTTGAAAATATAATTCTGACAAAGTGCTCTCGAAATGAAATGAGAGAAATCCTTGACTCTTATTCACGAAGAGTCCCCCGTATGCAGAAACGTATAAAATAGATACTGGTTATAAAGTTGTAGTACAAAACAAAATGTACTAGCCTCACCAGTAAAAAAGTGTGGCTTCTTTTACGGACAGTTACTTTTTTCAGACATTCATTTTACAAATGGCATAATGAGAAATATTATTAAGTTAAGAAAGACAACTCGAGTGCTCTTTTGTTCCTGCGAATAAACGAGAGGTAGGGATTAATGAGGGAAATTTGGCTGAGACTAGAGCTTTTTCAATTGCTTGTCCTACAGTATTATTAACTTAAACAATCACAGCTTTGTAATTGGAAGTTTTTAACTTTTTACATTAAGTTTCGCTTTTTATATTTTTGTTCAATAACTAGTGTCCCGTTTCGTCAAAATGTGAAACTATCTTATAAGCGAATGTATAAGCGTTGAAATAAAAAAAACAAGTAGTACCTCAATTATTAGAGGAATTCGTAAGTTGTGTCTGAATGTTGTTATCACTTATAGCCCTAATATCTTGTGTCTTATTTTCTTGTATAAAATATTTTCATACATTCATACTTTACACATTTTTACATTACAGTTATGGTGTACATGAGGGAATTTCTCATATGTATGCACTATCATACATTAAAATTTTGGCATTTGTTTTTTGTAAAATCAAAATTTTTTATTCTGACCATCTGCATGATTATTGTGCCCACATCTCATGATTTTATTATGCCAAGTTTTCTTACTATTGACTCGATGAGTGCCCTGTGGTTGTTTAAATGTTCTGTTTGTCTTCTATAAGTCTTTTTGTCGGGCAACGGATGACAGCGGTTGTAAGAACACTTTGAGAGACAACCGATACACCCGATTCTGCTTCATACCTTGACCTTTTGTTATACATTGACGAGCCATGGACGTCTGAAATCTATATTATATGACAAGCGTGATGATTTTGTCTTTCCAATTGTGAACTTTCCCTTTCTCTGCAGCAATATACCTACATCCCCAGCATATGGAGTATATATTTCACAATCAATTCGTTACTGTAGAGCGTGCAGTACATACAGTGACTTTGTGGAAAGGGCAAAAGCATTGTCACAAAAACTGCTGAGTCAGGGATATGTTCAGCCGTTGTTACTTTCGTCCCTTCAGAAATTCTATGGCCGTCACCACGACATCATAGATAAATATGAAATGTCAGTGTCACAAATGAAAACTGACATTTTCAGCTAGATTCGCGTCTTCCTGAATATGACACTACCAGTTTTGACTTTACTCTGGATTGACCCACTGACAGTGTGACGGGTGCTGTATACAGAGCAGGACATACCCTTCCGGACCACCTGATGTCGCTCTCGGTTTTTATGAGAGTTCACACTGTCAGTGCTTTAGTTGATGTTTGTGGTACCGATTTGTCCCTGTCGAGGTTTGAATACCTAAGTGATTACAAAAGCTTTCCAAAATTTGCTTTTCAAAATTTCACCTTGGTACTGTTTGAGGGTTAGAGTAGTTAAACGTACCATGGTTATCAATTGATTTTGTCTCAGGGTTAGAAAATGACAATAACCAATCAGTAACCTAACAGATCTTTCAAAACATATGCCTCACTGACCGTGTGACGGGTGCTGTATACAGAGCAGGACATGTTTACCCTGCCGGAGCACCTGATGTCACTCTGTATCTTTAGAATTCACACTGTTAGTGCTTTAGTTTTTTGTGTTGTGTATGTAATGTTCGTGTGTTTTGTGGGCATGTGGTGTCTTTGGTCTTCCGTCTTCTGGTGTTCTTGCTTTTGCCTTGTCTCTGGACTTTAATTTGTGTAATCTTGTGCTTTGTTCCTTCGGTATTCTACTGCCGTTGTTTTGCCAGTTAATTTTATGTTTGTTGACGATCCCGCATCCATGAGTTCTAAAACATGGATGTAACGTTGCTTGACATCTACCAATGATATCCGCTTAAACCGGTGCTAGGGGGCCGTCTTGAACTTAGTATGAGGTATGAGCATAGCTCATTGTTGAAGGCATCATGGTGGCTTCAAGATGAAGAACAACAATAAAAGCGTTGTTCCATTGTTGTTTTGCCATGTATTCGTAGAGACTTTGTCTCATTTGCATTTACTGAATATCCGTTCATTGCTTATTTCATACATCAACATTCTTTATTTGGATATGTAGATTGATTGATACTTTAACGTCAAATAAAGTTTATGTACATTGACTTTTGACATCGCCCTAATTTTGTAGGTCACCTCTAACTTAAATTTTCGTCCATTGAAAATCTTATTTTTGTATCCTAAGTGGTTTTGAAATTGCCAATAAATACGAATAATTAAAAATTGGGTTCTGGTAAATAGGCTCAAAACGAATCGTCATAGAGTTGTAAAAATTAACAAAATACAATTTCCTCTTTTACAGTGTCCGAGTTTATCAAGTGACATGATTAAAGTCGCTTATGACCTTTGACTTTTGTAATGTACCACATGTCAAGCAAGTTCAATTGTGAATTAACACAGGTTTTTCATAACAAATTCTGGTCTTGGATGTCATTAAAATAAAGCTACGTACTGTAAAATTAGCAAACTTAACATATAAATGATCATACATTAGATACAACAAATTTAAACTATTATGTTTCAGTTAGAGTGATTGATTCAGGGCACCATGTTGCGCGCAGGATTTTTACAAGAAAAAAAATCACTTTTTGAACGGACGTTTCCGAAAAACTTGTCATCCCTTTTCCAAAAAATTATTGTACTTGTAAACTTTCATGCATTTTTTCATTTCTATCTTGTTCAATATGTTTTTTTTTTCTTTTTTTTTGTTTTTGTTTGTTTTTTTTTTTTTGTTGTTGTTGATTTCAGCCTGCAGTTGGAGTAGCTAATCATAATGCTACACGATTTTTCTTACGATCATGTAGTATGTATGTTTATGGTCAGAACCTACTTTCACTACACTGTAGCGAACAAGAGGCATTAATTTTTTACTTGGCTCGTGGAAAAGATGCGTGTAATAATTTTTTGGAAAGACTTAATTTTTATTTTCGGAAAAAGGCAACAAAAATTCTCGGAAAAGGGAGAAAACAGTTTCTGTCCTTCTTTGAACGTATTATATCTGGTGAGTGTCTAGTGTAGACAATTTTATAAAATTGCCTCTCTTGTTTAATTATTGAATACATATAGTTTCTACAGCGAGAACTAAGTTGATTCAGTAAAAAAATTTTGCAAATGTTTAAAAACGAGGCTTGCCGAGTTTTGAAACATTTGAAAAATTTTTCAACAAGGTAAGAGAATCTCATAATTAACGTGTTTAAGTTTTTAGAAAATGTTTCTCTAATGACATACCGAGTATTATATTCCGAATAGATTTGCAGGGAAATTCCACTCGAGTTGTTCTGTCACTAGAGACGAGAAATATTTTTATCACATCGGTCAGGCGTTGATTAAATTTGCTAGAAATTAGAGAAAAAAGGATATTTATAACTTTTATTTTTGATCTGAAAATAACAGAAACGGGAAGCGTTTTTCAGATGTCTTACAACTATTACCACTTATTGCTTTTCAAATGTTACCACTGTAAGTCTTTTCCTACCGTTTTATGCATTTCTTTTTTGATTTAACATACTTTATAACTGCTACAACATGTTGTAGTTTTTGTGAAGGTCAGCACCATGTGACATTCCTATTGTTCTTCACACTTTGGTTTCATGATGACAACTCGGATTTGCCTTGAGGTCAAGTTTTTAACATTTTGGGACAAGGTTACTATACATAAACATTGAAAGGATATGGAGTAAATGTATACGAGACAAAATCTCTACAAATGAATTGTAAAACCAAACAATGGAACAACGCTTTTTTGTTGTTCTTCATCTTGAAGTCACCATGAGGCCTTCAACAATTAGCTTTGCACAAACCTCATATTAAGTTAAGGACGGCCCTAGAATCGTGATCAGTTTTCATCCTAGAAGTACTGCAATTACCTTTCGCAAAATCTGCAAAATTCATGGTTTCCGGACAAGAACTTCAGTTTGCTTGGAGGTAAAGGTATAAGTATTTTGGGAAAATGTTTTTATCCATTCAATACATGCAAGTTCGAATTTCATCTTGATCGGTTTCCATTCCAGAGCTCCTTCCTTTAATTTACGCAAAAATCTACTAATGTTGAGGTTTATATGCATGCGAATTTTCTTTAGTTTTAAAATGAACTTTAATATTTTGGGGCAGTGTTTGTGTTTATTAATTACATGTCGATCTTAATCACTTTTTTTTGTTACAGAGACATTTCCCTTGACTTTTATGGTTTCCGGCTAATAACTTGAGTTTGTTCTGAAGAACAATTTTAAAATTTTGGAACAATGTTACTGTGACGAAAATTGATAGACGGAGTGTTATATCGAAGGTTTGAAACTCATGACACCTCGAAAAATCGCCTTCAAGCAATAGTGCCTTTTTATGAAAGAAGAAATTTGCTTTTTCAATACCATGACAGCAAGACTTCTGCACACTTGGGGGTTCGAAAGACCCTAGAAAAGATAAGACAGAAATACTACTGGCCTGGCCTACAATCAGATGTCAGGAAATATATTGCTCGGTGTGACTTTTGCTGTAGAAGGAAAAATCCAACAAAAACAAAACGGGCTCCAATGACTCTGGTGCAGAGCGGTTTTCCTATGGAGCGTATTGCCGCTGACATTCTAGGAGAACTTCCAGAAACAGCCGATTGCAATAAGTATATTCTCGTTGTTTCAGACTACTTTTCAAAATGGACTGAAAGCTTTGCCATGCCAAATATGGAGGCGGAAACAGTAGCAACCATCATAGTTGAGCAAGTCATAGCTAGATTTTGGGTCCCTTCGTACATACACTCTGACCAAGGGCACCAATTCGAAAGTAACTTGTTCAATGAAATGTGCAGAATGTTGCACATCAAGAAAACAAGAACAAGTCCATATCACCCGCAATGTGATGGCATGGTTGAGGGTTTTAATAAAACACTTGTGACTATGCTTAGTGCATATGTGAGTGACCACCATCGTGATTGGGACAAACAACTTCCATATGTTATGATGGCCTACAGAAGTGCCGAGAATGAAACAACTGGGTTCACGCCAAACTTCTTAATGCTATGTCGGGAAGTGTCAACTCCAGCCGACATAATGTATGAAATTCCTGCAAACGTTAAGACTCCTCCCCAAAATCAGTGGGTTTGGGTATTGAAGGAGCGCATGGAAGAAGCGCATGAAAAGGTCAGACAAAACACTGGGACTGCAATGTTAAGACAGAAGCGTTATCACGATCTTAAGCTTTCATGGCAGAATTTTCAAGAAGGTGATGAAGCTTATGTCTTCTTCCATGTTAGGAAGACAGGACACTCATCCAAGTTGACATCCTACTGGAGAGGTCCTTTTACAGTCTTAGAAAAATGCACCGATGAAACATATCGCGTGAAATGCGGTGGGAAAGGAAAACCGCAAATCATTCATGTTGACCGCATGAGAAAGCGACATCCTCAAGTATTAGCAGGTGAAAAAGATCCAATGCAAGAGCATTCGAATGAAAGTGAAAAGGGTAGTGTGCAGTTTGGTTCTTTCCAAGAGGACTATGAGGAAGATAGTCAAATAAATAGTAATGATCAGGAAGTAGTAGTAGAAAATTTGACGTTTGAACAAACAGAGTTAATAAACGACATTCTTGGTGAAGGGCGGTGAATAAGACGCCTACCCGTTTGGATGAAGGACTATTGTTCGTAGAAAATTGTGTAAATGATTGTAAATAGCTGTGTAAATAGATACTCTGTATATACAGATTCACTTGATTTGTTTGTCTTTATCTTTGTAGAGAGATATGGCTAAAACCAAAACTACCCCAAGAAAGAAGACAGTTGATGAGACTGAAGCAGGAAGATTGCCTTGTCCCTTTTTGTCCACTTACATTTAAGGACAAAGACCAGAGGAATAGGCATATAATAGAATGCACTGATACACGACTCTTCTGCGACCTATGTTCGTACAAAACCACTAAACGTGCTTATCTAAATAAACACATCAAGAATATTCATTGCAGTGTAAATGAGGAGAAGAATATATCACCTGACGAAAATGATACAGAGAAGGAGCAAGGTGGAAAGTCTGATGAAAACAACAACAATTGCCAAAGTGAGAATGAAGTAGTAAATGTTGAAGAGGATTTCACGGAAGAAGGAAAGACAGGTGACAAAAGAGAATCAACCAATCTCTTTGATGACATCTCAAGCGATGAGGATTTGCCCGAGTTAAACAGAAATGAAACTTTTGAAACTGATGAAGTAAAGGAGAGTTCGTAAAATACAACCAACAAGAACTCAGACGAGGGACCTATTACTACAGTACAAGAAGGAAGGTGTATCAGAAAGGCTACAAGACCTCTACCGCAGCTTGTGAGCACTCCTAAGACGACTTCTACCGTGAAAAGAGTCGAAGCAAGTAGTAACGGTCAGCAGGAACCTCAAATGGTAACCAAGTATATCAAAATCATAACTACTTACAAGAAGGATGGCAAGAACATAAAGGTGATTGAGAAGAAAGTTCCCAAAACAACTCAGTGAATCTTAGAACATTGATTATATTACTCTTTGTATATAATAAAGTAACTAAAGTAACAGGAAGTTAACTTTACAACAAATGTGTTCTTTATTTATATGTTTAAGTCCTTCGGATGAGACTATAAACCGAGGCCCCGTGTTCAGGTCCGTCACACCCTGGGCACGTTAAAAACCCCTCCTCGGTTCCTAGGAGCCGATGCTGAGGCAAAATTTGTTAGGGCATTTAATTTATCTTTGGCAGTGACATTCTAAATTGCAAGTTGTAAAATGAAATACAATTGTTTTGTGATAGGTAACGATTTATACATATAGGATCCAGAAGTTATTAAATTGTAGTGCAAAGTAGGAAAATTCCACATACTGTGTTCATGTTCAAGAAGATCATTATAAGTGTGATATGGCTGATGGAAATGTGGACATCTATGTAGACGAAGTGTCTACGGGTAATGCCTTGTGATGTCATCAGGGTATATCTGATGGAGATCTTAAGTGTAATATGATATTTATGTCAAATTGATTAATGCCTGGTTTTATGATCAGATGGTGTTTAGTTCCTGACATAATTTCCAGAAGAAACAAGTTGTAGATTAAGTTGAGTGGGTATTTTGTAGTAACAAAGCAGGTTGAGGCTTTGTCGTGATGTGTTCGATGTCCTGATGGGAAGTGTTTGTACTGAAAAAGTGTTTAGGTTTGAAAGAGAACCATTTTCGATAGCCCATTTCTCAGCATATCAAGTGTATTCAAGAAGTCATGCGAGGACGCATGAAATCGAGGCGGGGGTAATGTGACGAAAATGCCTTTTGATACTTATATGTATACCAGAAAGTTTGAAAACCATTGTGTATTGAATGATTCCTACCTTCATCTTGTTTATTTTCACTCCAGAGATAACTTTACTAACGCACAGTCCATTATTTCTGTTCGAGGGTATTTAAATTGTGGGGACAGAAGCATGAATTTCGATATACGGAGATTTATAATAAGTAAACAGTTTATTCCTCCTTTCAATGGAGAACCAGAAAATTACTAGTTTTGTTTTATCCAATCAAAGATAACTTCTTATGTTGCATTGAAAACTTAGAATACCTACCACCCCTACAGAGATAAGAAATAGACTCGTCCAAGCCGACCTAGGAGTATAAAAGGAGACCGAATCCAGGTCTCAGTGTCAGTATTATTGTGGCCGTTGAAGTAACAACTTCTACAAAGATTGCCTGGTAAGTGTTTTACTGTGTTCCTTTGGATTTAATATAGTGATTCCATGTGATAGTGAATTATTTTATAATTCTGTAATTCCGGGGTCCAAATATATCAAGGAGCAAGTTAAGTGTTAGATGTAATCTGATAGTGTGCGACTGGAAATTCAAGGATTCAATTTGATAGCTTCTGGAAACTGTGTTTTAAGTGTAAAGTGATTATTTGGAAAACCGTGTGCTAGTTTCATGTTGTAATTTGTGATATATATAGTGAACATTCATTACAGCGAACTAGTGATCAAATTGCTTGTAGCAAATTGACAGTGCCGTGTATAGTGTGTGTATATATATATATTCTAAGGATAGTGGATATTGTGTATATAAAAGTTTGTAGTGTTTTCTAAATACTGACCATTCACCTAACATCGTTTCATTATTGTGTTCAAAGAAGTGTTGACTTGTTAGACAGTTGACTTGGATATCTGAATTGTGCATTTTGACCTAGCAATTAGAATTGTGCAATTAGCAGTACTGTGTTGTTGTGTTTAACATTAATTGTGCAACGTTCCCTAGGATCATTCATTGTGTTTTCATATTATCGAATCAATTATTCTTTGGATAGTGGAACATTGATATTCTAAAGTTTACCGTTTGACATATATTCATTCTGCTTGCCGTGTGATAGTGATCATTTGGATAGTGTTTACTGTGACTTTGTGTTATTTCATTTTGAAGCCAAAAAGGATTGCGTTTTACATAGGAATCTAGAAGTGTTTGTGTTTTACTAATTCAAGGATACAATGCGCATTTAAAGTGATTTTATTTTGTATATAGTTCAAAGTGCATTGTACGCTACCTTCGTTTTGAGTTCTTTGTGATAAATTGCTTATATATTTTAGAAACGGGAATCCGGAGTTATTCTGGTAACGAACCTCTTTTGACCGCTCTAGGTTTCCTTTACACGTTACATTACTTTCCATGAAATGAAGGTCGAGTTCGATTTTATTCACTGTGATCGGTTTTTGTATTCCTCATTTATTAAATTACACTTTCTGTATGTGTTATGGTGTCCGGATGAGAACTTGAGTTAGCTTTGTAAAAAAGATTTTTTTATTATTTGCTACTTTCTATAAAATACAAGCCAAGAATGATATTCTTGAAACCGATGATTTATTTCAATTAGAATTGAAGATACAAACAACGGTTTATAGAATTTTTAAAAATGTCTATTTCTACTCCTTAAAATACAAAAATTCTGAATAAAACTCCCAATAAACAGTTTTATTGTAAATAATTTTAGTAACATGTGAAATTCAATCATTTCGATTTCTCCATATTTGGAAAAAACGAAGAGGATAATTTTGCGTTTCCGTTATGTTCAGAAATATTATTGGGAAGATATTTACTAAATTTACTAAATATCTTTTCATCTCTCCTGAAGTGAGTAACTTCCAAGTTATATAGTTTTAATTTAGATGTGCATACACGTTACTATTATTGCGACATGTTATACAGATTAAATCGAGTTTGATCCCTGGTTACTGCAATTATCTCTAACATGTTTCTATATCCTAAGATTGGTCTAATGACCTAAAGTAGTTTTTCATGGAATATCTAGTTTTTCTGGTTTCTAATTTTTACCGTTAAGGTTCTCCCTTGATATTGTGTTTGCTCTGGGTTATCCCATTGTAACGGGAAGGTTATTTTTGACGTTCCTGTTGTGTCTGGTTTGAATGACATTTGTCCTAGTTAGTATGAATGAAAGTTCTTAATTAGGACCAATAAATCTACGGTTTGCAGGTTTCATAACATAGATGTCCTGCAACAGTACAAAGGCGGGCAGATAAAAGGCTTGATTTCTCAATCCCTTCCAATTACATTATCTTTTTTCAGTAATAGGTCAATGTTTATCCTTTCTCGAACCTGCATAGTTAACTCAATTTCGTGACAACATAGCTAAAAACTGTTTGCAGGCTTAAACTAAAGTTGATCACTCAATCAATAAAAAGTCTTAAAGCAATTTTGGGAGTGAGATTAGGTTACTATTTTAATTTCACTAATTTAATTTTATTTAAAATTTTTAGGATTACAAGGAAAACAAAATATTATCAAGATTTATAAACGAGAAGTATATAAGAAGCTGTTTCTATCACTTGCGTGAAAATTTAACAAGAATTCCAATTTGTACTGCCTATTAGACAACTCTTCGTTAAAACTGCATAAAGCATTCCGCATTCATAAATTACTTTCATCATATGTACATTTTTTTTATATAACATGTATACCTTATGAAATAACTTTGGTTGTGTTCAAATTTTAAAGAGGAATAAAATTGTCAGAGGCCTATAAACAGGGAGGCAGTAGAATATAAAGCTCGGAAATATAAAATATTAGGTATGCCAAAAATAATATATTCCTATGAATCGTTAACTTGTTGAGAAGGAATTCCCTTGTAAATAGTAAGAACTTTACAATCAAAGGAATCATTTTACATTGGCATTTCTGTTCTTCACAAACTTACACTTTCTGACATTTGACTTGAAACTCTCACTGAAAGTTATTTCAGTATGTATAGTTTTCGGATTCCTCCGTACATATTCCTCCGCATAATGTATAACGAAATATAATGTTGCCACAAATCATAGTGATCCGCCTTGTAGGCAAATACACAATTTTACTGTATAAAATTCATACTGAAAAGTAAATCTCAAGTTTTTCTTTTCGACACATTCATACTATTAATTTACAATGATTTCCTGTTTTAATTTTCCTTGCGATGGTACTGTGAAAGCTGTCATTGGTATTATCTAATGAGACATGTATTTAATGCTCCAAGTATTGTCTCGACTTAACATGTTCTTTTGTATAATCTCACTGTCGTGTTCTTAAAAACGAAATCATATCAAAAGCAGATCTAGTTATGCGTTATTTATTTTCATAAAATTTCTAACACAACATGGCTCATATTCTAGAACATTCTTCAAAGCATTTCCATTTGGCAACTGACTACGATATCTTCTGAAAGTTTGCATTTTTATTGATGTAGGTGAATTTAGTTTTCTATTGCTTACCTCATGTAACACTGTTATTGTATTCTGAGATTCAGAAAAAACATTCTGGAAATCCTAATTGCCATCTGTAAGTTTATTCTCTGTAGACTCTGAAATTCTAAATAGAGTAAATGTCTGATTAGAATTCAATAAATTACAGTTCATTTAATAATTAGGAATGTGAAGTAGAGCACTTGGTGCAATTTTCAGACCTTATCTGAATTTTGACAGCTATATACATGCATATCGTAAATATCTTCCAATGGGCCAGAAAAAAAAGAAATTGTCTTTATGTTATGGTATTTAAAAATAATTAGAAGCACTGGCTTGTTTGAAATCACTAAAATTCAATTATTGATAAAGGGACAATAGGTATTTTGCTGCAACAAACTAATCCATAAATTTATTTTATTTAACTTATGATTTAAAATTATCTCAAAATCAAAATATCACAAGAGTTCCCACTTACCATAATAACCCGACTTAAACAAATTTTAAAATACGTTAGGTCCGATTTCTACAACACTAAAAACTTTATCTTATTTTCTGTCTGATCCTCCTGTTTTACGTTTCGTTATAATCGAACAACCTCTTTTAGTCCGTGGGCTGGAAACACTTTCCGTGCATCCCCCAACTTCCGAACCAGACCGGTTTATTTCAGTCCTTCTATGTCCCCTCTTCAAAATAAAACATGTTAACACGAACATTACCTGCACGCATAGACAGTATAGAGCCACTTTTATAGTACACCCGAAAAATGATTGTATTTTCGTTTTCATTTAAGTTTCATCTTTTAAGATCCATAATTTTTTACAGATAAGTAATATGTACTGAAATTTGGTATCAAATTAAAGCCACTTTAATATGCTTTACAATGAACACAAGTTTTGGTACTTTACGCCAATTTTATGATCTGGGGATACAAAAAATCTACACTTACCCATGCAAAAAATTGCGAAAATGTCGATTTTAGGCTGTCAATTCTTTTCAGATAAGCAACCCTCGTTATTTGATCTAGTTTTTATGCCTAACTTATCAGTTGTGATACAATGTTGGAAAATAAAACCATTAAAATCCATAAAAGTTTGATTTTCGGTATAAAATTTTTGAAAAATGGAATTTTTCGGAATTTTAGATTTTTCACAATTTCGACTTTTTGACTTAAGGGTCGTAAAAATCTGAATATATATTTAATAATTGCCGATGCAATAATAATTTATGATATGTTAGCAACAAATGGTACGCAAAAATTTTAGTTTCAGACATATTATTGGGTCATTAATATCAAAATTAGCACCCCTCCCCCTAAAAATTAAGAGAAAATGCGAAATATTCAGGCTCTAAATATTACAAAGATAATGTTTAATGGGAATTCTAGCGTGTATTACACTAAAACTGATACGCAGAAGATCATTTAAGTAGATTAAAAGTTTTCAAAAGGTCTCTTTTTGAATCTTCTCTCCGAAATTGTATGAAATTTGGGAATTTTCCGTTTTTCAGAGTTTCTGCTATTTTGACTTTGAGATGCAAATACTTCATGAAATTGATATATAACTTGAAAGTGTTGATTAAATATCGTTTCATCATATCTAAATTAGAAACTATGCTTTTAAGCCTTTTAGACTAACTACAGTCTCATAAATTACAAACATATTACCCCTTACCACACATATTCAACACAATTTATTCCATTTTATTCAGCTTGAAAAGCTTAAACATTGTATAAAGGTCGAATGACATACCATTTTCAAAACACACAGAGCCTCCCATATATCAAAAATAAGATCATGCGCCCGGTTTATGGGCAGTTATTCGGCGATTTAACTTCGAATTTCGGAAAATTCTGAAATACTGAAAATTCCCATTTTTCACGATAATCGTCCAAAATATTCAATTTTACCCATATTTTGATGTCAAAATTACATATTATGATGTATCAAATGCATCTTTTGCAAAGAAAGTAAAACATAAGTATGCTTTGTTCATTTATATCTACAGACGGTCATATTTTGGAGATTTTTAAGTTTAATTTTGTTGGGGTAGGGGCAAGATTTTCAGTATTTAGAGACAAATTGAACACTCCTTATTTTTCTAAACAGTGTTTTAAATAACATATGTATCGGTTAAGACAATCAATTAGCATACCTGCAGATAAATCCTCCAGATTTGCCACATATAACGATTGAAATGTGAATTTTGGACAATCTGAAATGCTAAAAATTTCCATTTTTTATCAATTTTGGACAAAATATTGAGTTAAGCTGACAACTGGGATTTGAAATACCAAATAATGATAGTATTTGTGCAACTTTGTTATATGCAACGCAGTATTTGCGTGTTGTGGTTATTTTTATCCCAACATAGACAAAAAAATTGACAATTTGGGGGAAATGTGCTGGGGTAGGGGTAAGATTTTTGGTATTTAGAGTCACATTCAACACCCCTTGTTTTTCTAAACAATATTTTAAGACATCTAATGTATCGCCTAGAACAATTAATTGGCATATCTGCAGATATATTATATAGATTTGATACATATTGCGATTTAACAGTTAACTATGGATAAATCTGAAATGATGAAAATTCCCATTTTTCATCAATTTGGGAAGAAATATTGAGTTTTAGTCGACCAGTGGGTGTTAAAATACCAAATCATGATGTAATTCATGCAACATTGTCTTACACAACACACATTTTGCATGTTCTTGTTATTTTTATGCGAACATGGACAAAAAACACCAATTTCAGGGAAAATTTGTTGGGGTAGGGGTAAAATTTTCGGTATTTAGAGTCACATATAACACTCTTTGTTTTTCTAAACAATGTTTTCAGACAACTAATGTATTGCTTAGAACAATTAATTGGATTATCTGCAGATATATTCTATAGATTTGATACATATTGCGATTTAACAGTGAACTATAGACACATCTGAAATGTTGAAAATGCCAATTTTTCATCAATTTGGGGAGAAATATCGAGTTGTAGTCGACCAATCGCTGTAAAAATACCAAATCATGATGTAATTCATGCAACATTGTCATATACAACACACATTTTGCATGTTCTGGTTATTTTTATGCGAACATAGACCAAAAATCACTAATTTCAGGGAAATTTTGTTGGGGTAGGGGTACGATTTTCGGTATTTAGAGTCACATATAACACTCCTTGTTTTTCTAAACAATGTTTAGAGACAATTTATGTATTGCTTATGACAATTAAATGGCATATCTGCAGATATATTCTACACATTTGACATATATTGCGATTTAAGGATGAAATACGGACAAATCTGAAATGCTGAAAATTCGCATTTTTCATTAATTTTGGGAGACATATTGAATTTTAGTCGACCAATGGCTGTTGAAATACCACATTCTGATGTAATTTATGCATTATTGTCATATACATTACATGTTTTGCGTGTTCTGGTTATTTTTATGTGAACATAGACAAAAAATTGACAATTTCAGGGAAAATTTGTTGGGGTAGGGGTAAGATTTTCTGTAATCAGAGTCACATTTAACACTCCTTGTTTTTCTTAGCAATGTTTTAAGACACCAAATGTGTCACTTGGTACAATTAATTGGCATAGTTGCAGAAATATCTTCCAGATTTGCAATATATAACGATATAGCAGTGGACTTTGGACAATTCTAAAATGTTGAAAATTCCCATTTTTCACCAATTTTGGGCAAAATATTGAGTTAAAGTCAACAAATGGCTGTTAAAATATAAAATCATAATATAATTTATGC
>MJUU01022368.1:49555-70542 GCA_002080025.1 Modiolus philippinarum | reverse complement strand
TTGAATTTTGTTGATTCACGCAGTTGATTTTATTCAAACTATGCAAATCTTTGTTTCAGTTTTGATTAATCAAATAATGAAAGTAATGATAAATGTAGAATTTACTCGAATAGTAATATAGCTAAGTTTGTCAATCTGAGTTATTGTCATCACCACCGGACGTCTGTCGACCCATTATCAACAAACAACACTTAATTTTTTATCCCTCTGCTACTGCTAGTAAAATGAAAGTTCCCGAGAGTAATTATCAACATTCAGTGCTGACTCGAAAACCGATTTATTTTGAAAATTCTACATTTTTTGTTTAAGTTTAAGGAATATCTCTTTCATGCTTGGTTCTATCCTTACCTGGTTTTGGTCTTTCTGATTTGATCATTTCTGCAGGAGCTTTTATACGTATTTGGGTGATTTGACTTCAAAACGTCTTGATTTGATCTGCCTTAATATGAAATTAAGTTCTCGATATCCACATCTGAAGTTCTACCTTAAAGATGCATAAGGCGTCGAAATGCGCATCTGGTAAACTTCGGAATATGTGTATTATATTAATTAGTCAATTTTACTGAAATCAACGTTGTGAATGACAACCAAAACTGAAATTACATGTATGACTGTCTGGGCAAGTCAAATTACACCAAGAACTACTTGAATAATGTATAGAAGTTCCTGATAAAGTTGCTGATTTTGTCCAGAGCTAAGGATAATTTAGCGTATAACCTTAATCAAAATCATTCGTTCTAGTTTCTAGATCTGTCAATCTGTCTAGTTTCTAGATCTGTCAATCTGTCTAGTTTCTAGATCTGTTGATCTGTCAATCAACAGTCTGCTATAAATACACTTATTAAGCTCACATACATGTACGTGGGGTCATGACCTACTACCCCCCTATTCATCGTGTCTGTTTTTTAATCACTTTCCAAGTATATATTTACTAATATTATTAATTTGATATTGTTTGAGAAATTTGATTAGTGGAGAATTAATCACATGACCCTCTGTATTTTTAGAGATTGACTAGAAAACAGTATATCAAAAAGTTATATCGCATGTTACTAAAAATAGAAATGCATGTCGCAGGTTTCCATGAATGTCTATAATCTTGTTTGATTTATTTTAAGTATTTTGCAAGAATAAATTACATGTACATACACACTGTAATTATATTATAGTGATAATTAACTTTTTATATATTAATTTTTTAAATATTCCAGCTATATCTTGAACGTGATAATTTAGACAAAAGATAAAAATGTCCTTTTCAGTGTTCATGTAAATTAATAATATAACAGTTGTAGTCTTTGGATGAGGTCGATACGATGTTATATCGACCTGGAAAAGCATATCGACCTCGGATTTCATCCTCGATCGATACGCTTTTCCCAGCTCGATATAACATCGTATCGACCTCATACACAGACTATAACTGTATAACATTTCTACTTCTTTCTCATAATGTCAGTAATCTGAATAAATCTGGTTGTTTTACTATCAACGTATTTTTTACGATCCTTTCAATTGCAACCTTTCCAATACATTCGGTAATGACAAAGTTCCTAATCGAATCATGATTGTACTTTCTTGTGTATTGCTTTGCAATTTTATCTGTACATTTGTAATAGCAAAAAACGCCATAGCCAAAATTGTTCAAATTAAGCCTTGTTTCACATTGAGTGATGGACATTTCCACCCAAAACGGCGAAGGGAATGATGTAATGATGTGTTAAAGTTTCATAAACGAGAAATTCGTTGAGATGATACAAAAGGTTATTTCCTTACCATCGAAACAGATGTCCGTGTATTTTCACACCGTTATCCATTGAAATCGAATTTTCACTGCTTTTTTAGTATCTTATTTTTGTTATTTCGAGTTAACAAAGTACTAATTCATTCGATTAATGTTTTTGATCAGAACGGAGATTTAAATAATGTAATATGACACAATATAAATGATCAAACACCAGGTATAAATAATTTTAGTCCAAGATATATATATATATGACGGCAAGTATTATGTAGTTTCAAATTGATCTTTGTAATTTCGATGTAGATTTATTTCTCTTGTAAGGAGAAACGGTCTGGTCTACAGAAAGGCCTAGCATTCTCAAATTCTATTGGGGGCGGAGCCGTCCCTCCAAAACGGACCCCTTGGATCTAGAATTTAGACGGAGCCACCACTAATATCCTGTAAACCGATCGTCTTGCAGGATTCGGATTAAACCACGTTTTCTGTGGTGAAGTGTAGTTATCCAGTGGCGGATCCAGACTTTCTGCTACGAGGGGGCCCGACCCATAATTTTTTCAAAAGGGGGGCCCGGAACCCAATTTGTTTAAAAACCCCTAGGAATTTTAACATTTTCCAACCTAAGGAGGGGGGGGGGCATCCCGGACGACCTAAATCCGCCACTGTTATCATTAGCTAAATTGGCATTGGCAAACGATTCAAGTCCTAACTTTCATAAAGCGATTTGCTTCGTGACTGTATAAACGTCAATTGAGGCATATGCAATTGGATTTGGAAAAAAATAAATTAGTCAATTCGAAATAAAATACACGCATTCCAGTTTGAACTGAGAAAATAACCTGTGGACAGGATTACCGTTTATCAAATTAAACGTCCGTGTGAACACAGCATTAATTCATTTGTATTGTACAGTCTCAAAATGGGCAAATTCTTTGTAGAGAAAAGCTTTCAACTAAATTTCTAAGAACTCAAAAATGGCTGCAATCTTAATATATTTGCAAATCGCTCGCGAAAGGTGCTACTGGTATTTTATAGAAAACAATTAACAATGAAGGTATAGACAGGGGAGATCATCTAAGTTTTTTTTCGAATTAAACAATCAAACTTGCAATACTTGAAAAAAATTCATGCACTTATATTACCTTTTTTCGACCTTTTTCAACTTTTATTAATAAACTCTGCGTTACAGGAGCAAAATTTACATTATATACATTAAATAAAAGTAAATCATAATAGCAGATCATGCAAAATAATATTAGACATACAAAAAATACGTACATGTATCTCTTTACTTTATATCAAAGTAACTAATGTACAGATAAGATATAAGATATAAGATTTAAGTTTGTTTATTCCAATTGATGGTCCCACAAGGGGCATATAAATTTCATACAATGATTAGCTTTCATTCATACAAAATTAGACAAGGCACACGAGAACATATACATTGTATATGTATAATATGATAACTAATATTTTCAAATATGAGTTATATGTACAAATTACTAAATACCGAAGTCACTGTGAATTTACTTTCTACAACTGTTATCATTTAATATGAAATATCATATCACACCAAAGTTCATTTCATTGATGAAATACGGAAAAAAATTATTCTAAACAGCAATAATATTTGTGGGGAGCGGTGGTCGTATTGCGTCGTTACGTCTGGATTGATAGTCTTGAAGAACTGCAACATCAACGGCTTAAAAGGCATGTTCTTCAATCCTACCAGCAATCCAGATCAAAACAACGCCCAAACTTCTCCTTACAATCAAATAGATAGCAATATAAATGAATGAATAATAATTAAAACAAATAAATAAGTGCACAAAGAATGACAAATCGAACTGCTGCTTTTGTCTGGATTGATAGTCTTGAAGAATGCAAACTCTGCGGCTTAGAAAGCGTGTGATGCAGTTCTTCAAGACTAAAGACAAAACAGATCAAACCACCGCTCAACAAGTACATATACAGGTTATACAAATCGAAGGGACCTTTCTAGTGATAAACATAAGATACATGTAACAGGTGTATACAAGTGTTTAAATATGAAACAACCACGATATGGAGTATACATCTACATACAAAAATGTGTCTATTTTTTTAAGTACAAGTTAGTGTAGAATAAGATATATGTAATTTGTGTAAGGATTTAATAATTCTAACCGAGGATCTTTTCAACCTTTTGTATATAAACAGTGTCAGATTGGTAAGTACCTTAACATTACGGTTAAAGGTCCCCTTTTCAGTTCAATGTTAAACCTCTGGGAATTTTGTGTAAAACTCCCAGCCTAAACGGCTTATTGCTTTATTCCAAAAATTTATTTTCAAATTAATGAGATAATTGCTCATGCAAACCTACCATCATTTAATGCTAGTATCAACAAATTTAATGATTTTGCAGAAAAAATCTTGAAAATATTGTGGCAGTTGGGTGTTTTCTGGGACAAAAATGCGGTCTGTTCGAATGATTTGCCGTTTTTTATATTGATTATCATAAATAACTCATTCTTTTGTTAAAAGAAACTTGCAACGGATGGTAGCTTTGTATGCATAAATGAAACAGCTATATGCAAACGAAGTTTGGTGAAGAACCAACAAGCCGTTAAGGCTGGGGGTTTTTGCATAAAATTTCCATAGGTTTAGCATTGGACTGAAAAAGGGGCCTTTAACCTTAAGCATTGTTTAAATTTTGTCTTGATTTGGATATCTCAGATAGTAAAACGGGATAATTGTTTGTTTCCACTTTCTAATTTCTTTGTGATTACATATACAAATATAATGCATTTCATCACCAAGACCAGAATGACATAAATGACAGATTCTATCCGGTCTAGGTATATTCCTCCGTCTGCCGGTTTCAATAGGAAGTTTGACGTTAAAAGTGCGTAGCTTACAGATAAATATCCTTTGTATGCGTTTCAGTTTCATTAAATATGGTTCCAAAATAAATTCTGTTTAGGAACAAGAATAGTACCCCCCTTTTTTGAAGAATTATGTATTTCCCCAAACCTCTTTTGTATTAACTGGTCTTGAAGTGGTTGTTTGACATTACGTTTCATAAAATTCAAATTAGCTTCATTAAATCAATATTCATCTAAAACTAATTTGGTATAATTTAACCATTTACACTGATAATCACCCCTGTCATATAGTTGTCTTTAAAGCTTGTATATACCTTACCTGATAATTTATTTTCACAAGAAGCGAGCTTTTGCCAAAAATATATTATTTTAATTTTTATTTTCATTTCAAATGGAAATCTTCAAAGTTCAATAATACACATTCAATGTTTTTAATTTTGTATTTTCATTATGTTTGTTTTGTACGTACGTTTGTTTCGACTTTCAAATAATGAACGTCCCGTTTTTGAGCAGTAATATTCCCACATCTCCGGCATGTGGCGTGTACATTTCACAACTCATACGCTATATCCGTGCCCGTAGTTTGTACAGCTGTTTTGTCAACAGAGCTAAATTATTGTCTCAAAAACTTGTACACCAAGGTTATGTCCAGTCACTGTTGCAATTGTCACTACAGAAGTTTTACGGTCGTCACCACGATTCGACAGACCGTTACAATGTTTCTCTTTCACAAATGAGCACAGATATCCATGGGTAGATCCAGAGTTTGTTACCGGACTGACTTACACTGACTGTGACAAAACCGGACTTTTCACTGGCAGTGTGACGGGTGCCACGCGTGAAGCAGATCATGCTTACCCTTCCGAAGCACCTGATGATACCTCAGTTTTTATAGGGGTTCACACTATTAGTGCTTTAGTTTTGTTGCGTTCCTTTTCACATTTGTTTATTAGTTTTGTTTTTGTCACACTGTCAAAATTCGCGTCAGCTGTGAATTGCCGTGATTTTGGATTTATGATTTTAGAATCGAACTGGCTACGATTACCTGGATTTACCTGCAAAAGTAATCCTCATAAAAATAATTATTGTTACCTGAGACCGGAACAGAGACTAATTATGGAACTTTTGCCGGATGCGGACCTGTTTTAAATGAAGTAACAATAATTTCTATCTTTATTGTTACCTGGCTTTATTGTTACATTTTGTGTACCTGAAAGGGAATTCAAGACTTACAAATTTCTTTGATATAAAGAGTAACTTTTCAGTATTAAATGTGATCAGTACAAAAATATGGCTCATTATGTTTTTTTTTATTAATGAAGTTTAAACGAAAATGAATGTATATTGTTATAAAATGCCATTACATTTATATAAGCATGAGATATGAAGTATGGACGATTCACTGAAATTTCAATAGGAAACAGTATAACTCCAAAACTTCGTGGTTGTGTTCATCTTTGAAGTTGACTACATCTAAAGTCTCTCCAATGTAGAACTACGGGACATTTCAGTTGAAATGTACTGAAAAATGGGATTTTGGTTGAAAATTAAGAATGCGAATTGCGAGTTATGTAATAATACTTAGGAACTGTAGATACGGACAACTAGTGTTTTTCTTTGATGAATAGCATTTATAGTTTTCAGTTATATCTCATTTATGTATATTAATTTTACAAAATAATTGACGGTGCAAAAAATTAAAAAAATATATTTCAAAAAGGGGAGGGGAAGTTTTCAACCGCAGCCTTCTGTATGCACCTTTGCTAACTGAAGTCATTTTTAAACATGTAAAAAAACGAAAACTAGATAAAAATAAGACTTTTAGGAGACCAACCTCTGGTTTGGACGAGTACATTTCTTAATCTCACTCATTAACATAATACTAATAATATCAGGTAACAATAACGCTAGGTAACGATAAGGATAAAAATGATTGTTACTCCATTTAAAACAGGTCCGTATCAGGTGAAGGTTCCATAATTAGTCTCTGTTCCGGTCTCAGGTAACAATAATTATTTTTATTGGGGTTACTTTTCCAGGTAATTCTAGCCAGTGCCTTTTAGAATTCCCCCTTATCTAGTTCTTGCTTCGGTATTCGTCCGCCGATGTATTTTGTTTGTTTGTCGAAAAAATATTGTGATCCTTTTTGGATTTTTCATGCCAATATCTCAGAAAAGAATTTAATTATGTGGTAATAACAAGTGCTCCACAGCCCTCTGTGGGCAAGAGGTCATTTATGTGGATTCCGGAACCCAGTTAGTGGATCCCGAAGCCATGGTACATGTAGTGGAGCCCGGATCCTGGAGCCATAGTGTTGGAACCCGGATCTCTAGCGTTGGAGTCCAGAACCTTCGTGTTGGAGCCCAGAGCCCAGCGTTAAGAAAAGTTTGAAGCGCAGTACTCGTTTTATTTCCAAACCATTGGGTGCGAATTCTTATGATGATCTTTTATTCAATTTTTATTTGAGTAGTATATGGCAGATGGCAATAACTTATTTCCCATTTCGGCCGATGACTTACCCATGCATTTCCAATCCAGCATGGCGTTCCGTTTACACACAGTGTCTAATACTTAACGTCGATAAGACGGTTTTAACGGATTCCCCGTTTTAAACACAGGTACGTATGAACAGGACCCTTTAGGGTGCCCCAATGGTGTTCCTCTCCATGTTTCCCTCCTATATATTTTTTGTGACACTATCAAATACTGTCTGTCACTATTTATTCATATATATTTATGCCCATTCTTATACGAAAATGATAGTTTCACACAAAGAAAAAAATACGAGCGAAAAAATCGGGAGGGGCACCATTGGGGCACACAAAAGGGTCCTGTCCACTCATACCTGTGGTTTTAAGGTTTAAATTGTATCTTTCCAACTGATAACTTGTAATACGTCAGTAAAAAAGTAAAAAATCGATACTATACAGTGCACCGGTATAAACGTTTCCGCAATACTTAGCAATGGGATGAGAAAATTTTTCATTTATTTATTCAGGAAATTTCTTATTTTCCCAGTCTGACGTATAGTAAATTTTAGCGGCTATGAACACCCTCCACTCACAAAGTTGTTATAAATTTTGTATGCTCTTGTATTTTCCATTTTCGGTTATATCACTGAAAACATTTTGCTGGGTTAAAATTGATTTTTACAACGTCTGAAATCATACTTGTTTTCATAACTAATATGACACGAATAAACCTATTTGGCTTATTTGACCTTATACAGCAATCAAACAGAATACCATCTAGAATCAATGTGATATTGTTACTAACGATGATGAAAAATAAATTTTCCAAAAAGACAAATCCCAGCACCTGAATCAGTTATTAACTAGTAAGAACTGTGTTTGTTTGGGCTAACACAAGTCTTCCCACGCTAATGTCCAGTTTCCATAGCAACGGTTGTCATTTTAATAATTTTGAGACCAAAAATCACTTCTACACATGTCAGGCATCATTCCTGTAAAATGTCATTCAATTCTGAGAACTTTGATTTTTTCCGCCTTTTTCCCGTTTCCATAGCAACGGTCGCCATTATGAAGTCTTTGAGACCAGAAACTAATTCAACAGATGTTAGGCAACATCCTGTAAAATTTCATCCAATTCTGAGCACTTTGAATTATCCCACCTTTTTTCCGTTTGCATGGCAACAGGTGACATTTGGGAAATTCCGACACCGGCTGGCATATTTTCTCATGAGCCTCTACCATCAGGTGGAGTTTCATTAAGTTCCAGTCATTGGTCTCCGAGATATCTGGCGGACAAAAATTTTAGGGCGGAAGAATAAGAAAAATGGAGCAAAAACAATATGTTTCCACAAACTTCGTTTGGGAGACTAAATAACAGGAGCCTCACATTAATACAGAAAAAAGAAGGGAAACGGGGAATGTGTCAAAGAGACAACGACTCAAAGGGGAGTAATAACAACGCTATTCAATGAACGGTGAGAAAACCCCACACCAACGGCAGGTCGGAGTCGCCCCCTTAATAAAGTGTTGTCAAGTTTAGCGAAATAAACACCATCCTAGACCCCTATAGACATAATGTAAACTAACTAAAAACAGACAAGACTCACAAAGGCTGAATAAATCTGCTGGTTGGTGAAATGTGGGCTAGTAAGGTTATATTTCGAAAACACTGGTTTGAATCATTGTAGCCATTGTGTGGAGAAATGCCGTGAAACATTTAGTATATACACCACTATACAAAGAAGTGGGGAGTCGTATGGAAAGCGAAATTTCCTAACCCTACCCATTTAAACAATTTCCAGTTGCAATCAAAGCTTTTTTTCTCGCTGTTGTCCATTCAACCTTTAAAGTTAGTTTCTTCCTTATTGTATAAAAATAGGACATAGTATCTCCGGCTTGCGGGATATGACCCCTCCTAAACGGGGCTAACCCCGAGGGGACCCCGGATATATCGGGATGAATAAATACACAACCTATCGTTGGGACGGGATGTAAACTCAGGTTCACGTGTTGGAAGAGATGCCATGCTTCCTGCACGTTAAAAAAACCCTTGTAGCTAGCTCTTATTTCTTAGTGGTCCGAAGGTGATTGGTTGCAAGGCTAAACTCCCCGCCCTTTTCGATTTCATCTTACTTTTCCAGTGAGAGTCAGAATTTCCCGTCCCATGACCCTTTCCATTACCCAAAGTGATTATAACAAACTTGTTCTCGTCTTGATATAGCTGAAATATTGTTCAGTAGACGTAAAACAATATTCAATCAATCAATCAATCAATCAATCCTTATTACTATTTGATAAATATTGTTCACTTCACGTAAAACCTGTTTAATCAATAATAAATTCATGTGAGAATTCGATATGATTTCAATGCCCTTAAACCCCGTATAACGAGGCAAACTTGATTTTTTCCAATTAATTTTCAGCTCGCAAGAACAAAAGAAATATTGTCACTCCCCGGTCGCTTTTAGAAAAAAGCATAAACATCACCTCTGGAATTATAGGACGTTCCTATCTGATACTTGATGATAAGAGCTACAATGTATATGGAGGATCCATATTACTTTCACCTTTAGCTTGCCCTTAGGGCATTTAAAAAAAACCCAAAAAAACCTTCGTTCGAAAAGCTGATTATTTAGTGCTTGGAATGCGACTTGCATATGAGGAGGCCTACCGGAGTGGTACCATATTTGTAGACATTTTGACCTTAAACTTGCCCTGAGGGCATTCGGAAAGGTGTTGATTTAGAACAAAGGTTTTTATATTCGGTATGCGACTTGGACATATTGAGGGCATTTTGGGGTGCTATATTCGTAGATATTTTGACCTTGACATTCCCTTTGGAACATTTTTAAGACTTTAACCTTGACAACAGATAGTAGTAATCATGTGCCAGGGCTTTTGTCCCCAGACGCAACGCGGAACGGGGACATAGAAATGCTGGGTGTCCGTGTGTCAGTGCGTCCGTCCGTCCGTCACACTTTCTTGTAATGCCTACAAATTTTAACGAATTTTCATGAAATTTATACCAAATGTTTATATCAGTAATACCTTGGTTAAGTTTGAAAATCATTCTCGGTCGATACTTTTTGACGGAATTATGGGACTTTGACCGAAATAATAACTCCGTTTTATCCAAAAATTGACCTTCTAAGCCCTCTCATGCCTACAAATATCTACGGATTTTCATGAAATTTATTACAAATGTTTATGTCATTAATACCTTGGTTAATTTTAAAAATCAGCCGTGGTCTATACTTTTTGACGGAGTTATGGGACTTTGACCAAAATAACGACACCATTTTAGCCAAAAATTGACGTTGTAAGCGCAGTCATGCCTACAAATTTTAACGGATTTTCATGAAATTTTAAGTGAAGCTATGTTGTCGTCTGACAATTCTTGTGGATTTGATATGATGACGATGCTCTCAGGATGGTACCTATAAATTTCCAAAACGCATGACAAAACATTTATCTATTCGTTACTTTATTTCCTCAAAAAGAGATTATAATTAAATATACAATACAATATACAATGTATGTAATATATCATACATAAATATATATAAAGATGCATTTAGAAATGAAGGCAAATTATATATTTATATTATATGCATCAATATAACTGATGATAAACAGCCTATCTACAGACACTTCATCATGCATTATAACATCACGCGAACCCAACTGTTGATACCGCAATGGAAGGGGAGGTTTGGCATGCCATTAAACCGGTTTAACCCACCATTTCTTCTGAAATGCCTGTACCAAGTCAGAACCATCGCGGTCAACAATTTTCCGGTGTTTTCTACCTCATTTGTCTTTTTCTCTTGACAACTCTGTTCGGTAATTTTGTTATTACCCCATTGTCTATAGAATTGGGCCATGCACTGCACCAACAAAATGTAATGTGTATGACATAATTTAATAAATACATGAATCCACAATCGGTATCTTGTCTACGAATGACCTTGTAACAATATATTAGTTCCTGCCTGAAAAAGTATCCTATTGATAGAATTTAAGTAGATTTTTTATCCTACTGGATAAAATTTTTCACGATATTTTTTCCTTTCAAGAGGATAACATTTTATGAACAGGATAAAATTTCGTAGCAAATATATTATCCTATAGGACAAAAAATACACTTAAATTCTATCCATAGGATACCTGTATGGACAAGACAAAAACTTGCAGTAAGTTTTTTTCTTTGAAAAAATGCCACATGTTCTTCAGAATTAGTCGTTATACCAAACTTATATATTATTTATTTTCTGTAAATCATTTATACAACTAATTGGTAAAAAATTATATTGGAAAAAAGATTAGAAAATACAAAACCACATGTAGCACTTCATATTGTGTTTATTAAATAAAACATTTTAGCATAATAAATTGACAATCAGATTTTATTTTTCTTTAGAAGAAGTAAACTTTAAAAGGGAGATAATATGATATAAACCTTTAGGAAACCAAACTTTTGGGATTATATTGTTTTATATGGATATAAATCTTGTGAAATTTTATCCGTTGAGAAAGAATTTTTTAAAAATTTTATCCTTTAGAACATTTTCTGATAGGATAATCAAGTACTTATAGGTTAAATCAAAATATTTTACCATCAGCTAACTTGTAAATAGAATTTGTTCTCAACAATCATAAAACTTCCTCATAGCCATTTTTTAATTCAAACTCAAGCTTTCTGTGTATTTTAGGTATTTAGGTACATGTACTTGATCAAGCTGTTACTTTGTTCTGTTTATTTTTTTTATTATTGTGTTGGGAAATGATTCTTATCATAAAGCATCATGGTAATTAATACCATAATTGTATTCATATAAACATTTAAAGGAACAAGATTTAACAGGGATAATATCTTCACATGAAATTTCATCCTAGAGGATATAATTGATAGAGACAGGTGAAGATGTTTTATCCTACGGGATACTTTTTCAGGTAAATTTTATCTTATAGGATATTTTTTTTTTCAAATGATATTTTATCCTAACACAAGATAAAATATAATGTAAAATGGATATTATTTCTACAGAAAAAATTTCCCTAAGCTACTAAAATAATATCCCATAGGATACTTTTTTGATACAATTTTATCCAGTAGGACATAATTTATTGGGGATATTATTTATGATTACAACCTCACATTTGTCTCCGAATAACCTTTTGACGTCATGGAAAATCAAGATTTGAATTATAACATAAGATAAAATATGTGTAAGATTAATATTATTTCTACAGAAATAATTTCCCTAATCTACTAAAATAATATCCCATAGGATACTTTTTTGGTACAATTTTATCCAGTAGGACATAATTTATAGGGGATTTTTTTATGATTACAACCTCACATTTGTCTCCGAATAACCTTTTGACGTCATGGAAATCAAGATTTGAATTATGATATTATATTTTAGTTCTGTAACGTAGAAATTGCGGGATCCTGTGTGAAATGAAAAGCAATGGCAGATCAAAGCGTGAATACGTCTATTCGTCACAATATAACAAACTGGACCTTTTCCTATTAAAAATTGCATCTATAATTTCTATAATTTGACAAAACATATAAAAATGAAAAAGTAACTTTCTTAACACATAACAAATTAGATCTTGTCGAACGTCTTTTTCTCCACAGACCCACAGATACATCTAGAAAAGGGTTTGAAATTTGTAATATGATCCTAATTTCATGCATGAGAGACTTTTGTGAAAATTTACTAACAAAGACAGTAAGTCCAGTACAGAAGAACTACATGTATAGGAAGTAAAGAAATTGTATTTGATTGGAAGACTCACAAGATATAGTTTATGCATGAGTGCCCCTGGTTATGAATGAATGCATCATGGATAATCATGATGGTCGTGATTACTAAGGTCACTTTGACCTATATTTCATGTATAAGTGATTTAGGTTAAAGTATGGATTTTTTTAAATAAAAAAACCCAAATTATCTATGGCAAAATCAGTTTACAACACAAATAACCAATAGCAAGTGGACACATTTTAGATGTAGTTTCTAGGGCATATTATCTCTGGCTGACTCATTGAAGTAAAAAGCTTGCTAGTGATGGGATAAACTATTTCTGATCGCGACGGTTTTCTACTTTTGAAAGATCCGTTTAACAGATATGCGTTTGATGTTTAATTACACATCGTAATGCTTTGAATATTTGACCAATTTTGCCGACATATCTTGGACATTAATTTGTAAAATCCCCTTTCTTGTGCTGTTTCTGCAATATCTAACTCTTACATTATTCTTACATTTAAGCAGGACTAGGTCGGCTTTCTTTGGCTATTACGGCAAAATGGTTCAAAGTTCCAGATAGGTGGCCTCACCAATAAGTCTGTTTTCTTTTAACTTGTTAAAAGTATGCAGCATCCACTACGTTAAATTGACATTTTAATCATCAAGCAAGTAAACATGAATATCTTTTATGTCGAAAAATTCCAGGATAGCAAAAATCGCCTGAATTTCTGAGATGAAATAATATGCCTTTGTATTCATTTACAAAATGTACATCAATGACTAATGACTAAATACCGAAGTTACTGTGAATTTACTTTCTGCATATGCGCATTTCGACAACTTATGTCTCATCAGTGCAGATAAAATCTAAACTTTTGGAAGACCAGAAAATCAAAAATATTAGAAAACTGATAGAGAAACTGATACTAAATGAAAATGACATCTCTTAAACTGATACTAGTATATCAATGTAAAAATTGATAATTAGGGCCCGCATCGAGATGCGGTTGCCCTATAGTTTTCACTTTGTCCGTCTGTCTGTCCGTCTGTCCGTCAACATTTTTTTCCGTCACAGATTTCTTGGCTTGTATACATTGGAATGATGTGAAATTTGGTCTGAGGCTTGGAAATGATGAGTTGTATTGTGTAAGGTATTTTCAAGTTTGTCGGGGCGCCTACTTCCTGTTTGCCGATACTTTGAATTTTTACTAAAATCCAAATTTTTAGGACCCCGCCATGAAATGGAGGCGCCCTATAGTAATGAGCCTGTCCGTCCGTCTGTCCGTCTGTATGTCCGTCTGTCTGTCCGTTAGCGTTTTCTATTCGTACGATAACTCAAGAATGCCTTCACCGATTTTTATGATTTTTTTACTCAAAGTTCAACTTGACTAAAGGAAGCTCCCTTTCGTTTTTTTAGGAAAATCGGAAAATGATTTTCGGGAAAAAACTTCGTTTTTATATGAAAAAGTGCATATTTTGAGAATTAACTCTATGTCGTACGATAACTCAAGAATGCCTTGACTGATTTTTTTACTCAAAGTTCAACTTGACTAAAGGAAGCTCCCTTTTGTTTTTGAGGATAATCAGAAAATGATTTTTGGGAAAAAACTTCGTTTTTATATGAAAAAGTGCATATTTTGAGAATTAACTCTATGTCGTACGATAAATCAAGAATGCCTTCACTGATTTTTATGATTTTTTTTTTACTCAAAGTTCAACTTGACTAAAGGAAGCTCCCTTTCGTTTTTGAGGAAAATCGGAAAATTATCTTTTGGAAAAAACTTCGTTTTTATATGAAAAAGTGCATATTTTGAGAATTAACTCTATGTCGTACGATGACTCTAGAATGCTTTCAACAATTTTTTTTTTATTTTGATACTCAAGGTTGAACTTGACTGAAGGAAGCTCTTTTTCATTTTTGAGGAAAATCGGAAAATGATTTTTGGGAAAAAAACTTTGTTTTTATATGAAAAAGTGCATATTTCGAGAAATAGCTATATGTTGTTCAATAAATTAAGATTGCTTTCAAGGATTTATATGATTTTGATACTCAAGGTTGGACTTGACCAAAGGAAGCTGCATTTCGTCTTTGAGGAAAATCTTAAATCAATTTTGGGAAAAAATTTAGTTTTTATATGAATAAGTGTATATTTTGAGAATTAGCTGTATATCGTACAATAAATCAAAATTGCCTCCAGTGATTTATATGATTTTGATACACAAGGTTGGTCTTTACCAAAGGAAGCTCCCTTTTGTTTTTGAGGAAAATGCGATTTCCATGAAATTCCGCAAACAGGTTTTTGGGACACACAAGGGGGCGGGGCCCTTTCTGACTTTGTCAGTATTCTAGTCGTCACAGATTTCATGGCTTCAACTGGAGGGAATAATTTGAAATTTGGTCTGAAGCTCTTAAATGATGAGTTGTATTGTGCAAGCAATTTTCAAGTTGTCGAACATCCACTTCCTGTCTGCCAATACTTTGACTTTTTGAAATTACATGGTTTGGTAAAACTTCAAGAAATCACTGTATACTGCAAATTACTGTATCAACACATTTGTGTGTCAAACAGAATGTGAATCCACACTTACCTCAATTTTACTTTTGCCCCGGAGTTTCCACTTTCGGCATGCTCTAGTTTTTAATACTAAATTCTATTTATCATTTGCTTTCTTCTTAAGAGTATGATTATTTTTAGAGTGCTAAATTATTTCATAAAAAACTTGCTTGCTTTAGCTTACTAATTGCTTTGAAGCAAACCATTCCTGGTTCTATCCATTCTCAGCACACGAATGATATTAGCGGTTTGTGAACTGTTTTTAGCGTTATGGCAGTCGAACTGTTGTAGATGTAATATATATTTTGTATTTTTTTCCTTATAGTAGGGTGCCTAAGAGACGATTTTTCCGAATTTGGGTTCATGGAATAATGCACACCTGCATTATATATGTATCGAAAGAAGAGACATTATTGGCTATGGTCACATTTCATTTTAAATAGGTCAAAGGTCAATTCCTGAAAAAAAGAAAATTTTGATGCTACTTAAATTAGCTTTGTTTCACATATAAAATTGCAACAAAATTTGAAGAATCATTGTGAATTTGATGTGGATAGATCGTGCGTTTTAGTTTTTATAATGATTTGTCTTTTGTTTTCAAAGTTGTCATTTTGTTTTAAAGGTCCTTCATCTTTCATATTTGCACCTCCATAATATAAGGGGCTTCTTTGGATATAAACAACTGAAAATTCATACCTTTTATAAGATAATACTTTAGAATAAACATTAAATTTAATTTTAAGCCTAACAATTAACAAATGTTCAGTCAAAATAAATCGCGTTTTATCACAGGTGCTTGAGGACAGGGTCCTGTATTGGGCCCTATGGTCCCCCCTTTTTATAATATTTACTCCATTTTTCAATATTGGGCATTTATTTTTGCTATTTTGTACTAATATAACATATATCTATCGTCAATTTCCTATTTTACTATCAATGTACATTTCGACATAAAGAGCGAATGTCGAAATGCACATTGATAGTAAAATAGGAAAAAAAGGGGGAGGGACCATAGGGGCTCAATACAGGGTCCTGTCCTCAAGCACCTGTGGTTTTATTTGTGGATTTCTCTGTAACGATCGACATTTCATCCATGATTTTTAAAGCATATGTACATTTTCTATTGGTATTTCCGTTCAAATTAGAATATTTCGGAAATAGTTAAAGTTGACTCGCATTCAATGAAAATATGTCGTTAATTCAGATTCAAATTTACCCCGACAATAATACTGATAAATAAATGAAAATAAAATCAATCAAAAATAACTTGCATTTGATGGTTCAAATACATATTTGAGGTCTAGACTTCCACATAAATAACTTTTTATAAGCATATTAAAGGATTCTTCTATTTTCTATAACTTCAATGACACCATATCTTATCATCTGATATAGGATACCCTTATACATTGAAATTTAAAGAAATCGTGACCACAGGAACTGTCTACGACAGCTAAAAGTATGGAAATTAATAGTTGTTCTTTCATTTAAATAAACGATTCCGCTGACCCAAACTTGAAAAATAAGCGTCTTTTTGGACCTTGGGCACCCTACTATTAAGTGACCTTTCGGCGACTACGTGATATTTAACACTCATACATAATGAAGTTATTCACATTTTATTGTCAAATCGTTATAAAAAATATATTATTTATCACATAATTTAAAACTGTGTGAAGTAATTGTTTAGTTAAATAGCAAAAATGCCCAATATAACCAACTGAAATACGCGACTTTTGAATCATGTTAAATCCGGAAACATTTTTATTTATTTATACTTAAAAAATCAATACATCAATACCTTGAGAAGGAATCACTATTGATGAGTACTGTTAAGGTAAGGGTGATTTATAATTAATCGATTTGTAGCGCTTCATGCTAATTTTCTTTCGTCAATTTAAATTTAGTAAGAAGTGTTATAAAGGAAAAATTAAAATCGCACTTCACTTTCATAAATTGTTTTTTATGTGGTATATATTTATTTCAATTGGTTTAGAAATCCAGTATTCCTTCGTAATGGTATCCGTGATGATCGTTTTCGCCTTCAATTACAGAATTCCTGTCTCGAAAGTCTCGTATCGGAACCTCTATTTAATATACAATGTACAGTGGGGTGCAGACATAACCTCTCATAAAGTTAAATTAGAGCAGTCATAAAAAGTTCCCCCAAATTAACTTAGAACAGGTATCAAATCTGCTCTAGAATCCTGACCGGTCTGACCAGTCCGGAGATCACTATCATGAGAGTGCGAATGGGAAAAACGGTTGACTTGCATTCTCAGTAAAGTTTACTTACATTCTAAATTTTTTGTCGTCTGATATATCTGGATTTTTCTCAATTAAAACCATATTTTTACATAATTCAAGATATAATTGTTGCATCCCATTTTCTTAATACTTTTTGTTAAACTTACGTTCTGTATCTTATTTTTTTCTTGTCAACACACATAATAAAATCGACAAGTTGAGTGTGTTCGGCTCAGTTATTTGACTTAAACGCCATTTTAAGAACAACAACACCATCAACAGTTTAAAGTCTTATATATTATAGACTTGAAAGCATTTCGTGCAGTTTTAGTCAGTTTGTACAAATCAAATCGAACGGATAGAAGATATATACTGAAACAAACGAAGGTGGTCAAGAAATTCATCGTTATAGTTTACTAGTGTACTCAGATATCTGAAAGCGAAATTTTCTTGCATATGCGCGACAGTTTTTTTGTGTATCACTGCGGTATATTTTTCCATGATGTAAATTCCAAGATTTCATTTTGACTCCACTATTCTGTAAAATTATATTGAGAACCTTGCAAAAGTGTTTTAAATATAAACTCACTCCAATTTAAAAATTCCAATGATCGCAAATCTTGTGCTATCATTTTTGAGAATTACCAAGCAGTTTGAATAACCAATATGTACGAAATCGCAAAGAGTTGAACAAAATCATATTTGTAACTCTATATCTAATGATTTAACACAGCTGCAATTAAAAGGAAACACATGGAATTTCAAAATCCCATGGAAAATACAGTTTTGATGGGATTTCGATATTTCTCATGGGATTTTGAATTTTTAATAGGACTTTTACTACCGCCATGGGATTTCTTTAACTTCAGTGGGAATATTTTTTCCATGGCAATACTAGTAATTCAAACTCCCATAGAAAATAGTGAAATAATGGAGAAATCCAATGGGAAAATGCATTTTCTAATATGATTACCAAAATTCTTTGCTTTTGTAATCGCAATAGTGTTAAAGTGTATTAACATATCAATACGGGACATTTGAGTCGTCTTTCACCCAGAAATAGCTCTATTTTTATACGTAAAAAATCAATACACCAACACATTGAGAGGGTATCAGTAATTAATGAAAAACTGTTGAGCTAAGGGTGATTTATTTTTAATCGATTTGTAGCGCTTATAGTTAATTTTTCGGCAATTGAAATTTAGTTAAAAAATTGTCATATAGAAAAAATTATAAATGCACTTCAATTTCATAAATAGTTTTTTTATGTGGTATATATTTACTTCAATGGGTTTAGAAATCCAGTATTCCTTCTGACTGGTATCCGAGGTGATAGTTTTCGCCCTCAATTGCACGAGAGTTCTTATCTCAAAAGTCCCGTATTTTGGCTGAATTTCTGGCTTTTCAATTTAGATCCTTTTGCTTATTTGTTCTCTACCAGCTTTTACACGTTTTTCGATTCAAGGACTTCCAAATGATTTAGTTTGATCTGCACTGATGAGAAATAGGTTGTCGAGGTTCGCATATATGCAGAAAAAAATAACAGTAACTTCAGTATTGTGTTATCAACTAACTAATTTGAATTTCGCAAGTCTCATGAAATTTTTCAATGCGCATGGTAGCTGTCAAAAATGGTTTTAAAATTATTGCAGTTGGAGTTAACATATGTGTTATGATCTCATGTTCATTTACTCCATATCCTTTCGTGAAATATTGTACAAAGATTTGCAATAACTGGAATTGCAAATTTAAATTGGAATTAGTTCTTTTGAATACCACACTCACTTTTCCTTATGTGACTGACATGTTATGTGAGTTTACATTTGAGAGTGTAAACATTTTTATGTATTCAAAATGATTGTAACTTCTTTGTATTGGGCGCATTGCATTTGCGCCAATGTTTCAAAAGTGTGGTATTTCATTTGCGCCACAAGCTTGCATTTCATTTGCGCCATTTCTCAGGTGAAAGTTTTACAGGTAAAGTTTCAGGTATATATAGGAAGGGGAAGCAATGATAAATATATTATTTAATATTTTATATTTGATATATCATTTGGAAAATATTTAATATATTATTTAATATTAAATATTTACTATATCTAAGATATGCAAAATTTTCATTTCACCTATTGGTTTGGATCATATTTGCTGTATCAACATGAAACAGGTTAAGTAGTGGAGGTGTCTATATTAAATTCGACTAATTTAATCTAAAGTGATATTTTCTTGGTTATTTTTTTATATTTATAACATGTTTTTGGTATTTAGGAACCTTTAAACATGATTGTTTGTACATTGTTCTTAAAGTGATTATATCAGTTTTAGCAATTTAGTAAAATATCTTGCTCCAAATTCAACCTCCACCTCCTCGTGCTGAGCAAGTAAAACAGGTAATGCTGGCAATTAGAAGAGGGAAATACAAGTAAAAAGTATAAAAGTTAAAAGTATTTTTATTTTTATCAATACTATTTACCTGTATTTGCCACAAATGCAAAGTTTTTATTTTGGCGGAAATGAAATACAGTTTGTGGCGCAAATGAAATACTAATTGGCGCAAATGCAATGCACCGCTTTGTATTTTATAAGTTGTAGAAATTAGCGGTAATAGACAAATCTGAGTCCGGTCCATCATTTAAAACTCGAAGGATAAAAATGTTTCATTTGTAAAGCGTTTGGAATCGTTTAATATTTTCAAAATACGCATTTGTTTTCCTACATTTAAAAAGCTGTTACTTTCATTGATATCATTTTCATTTGTTTTGTGAACACCCAAGTAAATTATGATAATTTTGGAGAGTACAATAACCAACTATAGCTTTATTCAGAGTCAACTTTAGCCCATTACACAATAAACTATAGCATATAAATTACATTTCAAGCATCAAAATGCCTTAAAAACAACAAATCGAGTGACCCAGACTTTATAAATAATGAAATGATTAAACTTTCATGTCCATTGTTGTATACAGTTTATGTAGATTTGTTTAATATTATACTAAAAAGTGGAATATACCCCTCCCTGTGGAGGAACAATTTTATTAAACTTTTATTCAAAGGTGGAAATACTGATGACCCCTTATGCTATAGAGGAATTTCAATTTCTAGTTGTATAAGTAAATTCTTTACAAGAATTTTATTTAACAGACTAGATAAATATCTAGAGGAAAATAATATTATATGTGCAGAGCAAATTGGCTTTAGAAAAGGAATTAGAACTAGTGACCATATATTTACACTTAAGACCCTAATTGATAAATATTTTCAAAAAAAATAAAAACCTTTTTGCATGTTTTGTAGACCTCAAAAAGGCATTTGATACAGTGAATAGAAAAGCCCTTTTTTAT
>MJUU01022368.1:27018-40935 GCA_002080025.1 Modiolus philippinarum | reverse complement strand
ACTGCTTTTCCTAATTGCAAACAATCAATTATTTCTTTAATTTCATTTATTGATAAGTCAAGAATATCTAATGTATTATTTGTTCTTTTGTCAAAATCAAGGGTCCTTATATTTGAATCATTCACGTTTGATATTGAACAAAAGAAGTTATTTAGAAGATTTGCTTTTTCATTATCATTTACAGCTAAATTTCTAGTAGTATTATTTATAAGTGGAGGTATACTAGACATATCTTACCATTACTTAAAATTTTTACTAATTTCCAGTACCCCTTCAAGTTGTTAGAAATATACTTGTCAAGTAAATCATTGGCATTAATGAAAAATTGCTCTCGAGCATACTTTACCATATTGTTAACCTTATTACGCTACGTTTTTTATTTAGCAAATAATGTTGGTCGATTACATTGTTTAATTTGTATGTGTAACCTATCCCTAATTCGCATTTCCTTACACATTGACTAGTTAAACCACGGTTTATCGTTTGGTCGTACGGTTACAATCTTGGTCGGAATATGTTTTTTTCCCATTTCGATATATTTTTCGGAAAATTTTTGCGTCATTTCATCGATAATTCTGGCATTCAGTAGAAATGTTTCCAAATCAAATTGAGCAATTTCCAAATTCAAACTTTCAAAATCGCCATGTTTATATAGCCACATTTCTCTCTGGTAATTTGCATTTAACTGAAAGGGAATTTGAATAGAAACATTAGTTGCATTGTGATCACTTTTACATCTGTCAACCTGTATAACTTCTGCAAAAGTAATTTCGCACTCGTCTGAGAAAATTACGGGATCTAACAAGGCATTCAAACGAGTCGGTTCGGTAATACAATTTTCAAAAATAAAGATTTCCATAATATTGTTTAAAGATTATTATGTTTCGCAAAAAGGTCAACATTAAGATCGCCCCTTATCACAATTCGAGAACTAATATTTAGCGCTTTTTCAATCGACGCATGAAAATTGTCCCAGAAAGGATTATCAGACCCTTCTGGGGAATTTCACTTCTAACCACATTAATTCATCACCTGCAAATTCCAAGTCATATCTGCGTGATGCAAATAGTTCATTTGAAACGTATATCAATATACCCCCTCCAAAACAGTTTCGGTCGTATCTACATGGCTCACTATAACCTGGAATTGAGATATCACTGCAATTTACCCTATCATCTAGGTGACTATCGCTTACACAGACTACTGAAGACCCATGGCAGATTGTCTCTAGATAGTCAATTTTATTTCTGACACTTCTTGCATTCCAATGAAAAATGTTGAGGTCTCCTACTGATAAATTTGGCCCAGGATTTCTTTCAACATCATTGCTGAGTAATAATGATTGCATAAGCAAAAACGTGAACGAGATATTTAGAGAGAACGGTTCACATATATAAAAACGAACGATTATTGGACAATTCTTTGTTGCTTTATACAAAAATATTAATAATAGAATAAATATATATAGTGATAATTTTACACGATGGAAATAAAACTTTCTGGCAACTAGTCTTATTGTGAAATAAAATACGCCTATCGCCATTCTGTAGTTTGTTATATCATTACCCATTTTCGAAATCAAACTTAAACAGGTATATGTACAAATTCAGACAATAGTCATCTTTGGTGTGCACAAAAATCATGATCACAAACAATAAATTAAGTAAAGAGAGAAAAAATACCAAACATAAATTGGCAAACAAAACATGTATACATTTTTTACATTCGAACATTACTTAATGTATAAAGTGCCAGTGTGTAATCATGTAAGGAAATGATACCGCTATTACTATGTGGACTTGACACTATTTACAAACTTAACAAAAATCTTCAACTTTAAAACTTGATTTCGTCTTTTCAATGTAAGCAGCATGTTGCTCCAATTATAAAAAAAAACCATTAGTAGTGAGGAAAGTGGACTTCCAGAACGCATAAGTTAATTGTATTTCGTTTTCTGTTGGTATAATGTATTTTCCATGATGTATTTTGTATTTATATTTTGTTTATGCAAGCAGCCCCCAGGGGCATAAATATGCATTTATCAATAAAGGTATATTTGTGTTATTAAATGCATCGTATTTTAATCAGGGACTCACTGGAGCAGTGAGATATTAATGATGTTATTAGAGGACAGGGATAAGTTGCTTGATACGAGTAAAATAGACACAATGATGGAAGCTACAACTAATTTTGATCAGCTGAATCTGGTATCTGCAATTGATAAGCAGGATAAGGTACCAGCCACTGAAATAAGACTCCTAGATTCCCATTTGGTTCCTAAACTTCTTCCTACCAAACACAAAAATAACAATTATAAGATGATCCATATTGTCCGGAATCCTAAAGATATATGTGTCTCTTACTATTTTCATGCAAAGAAGGATATTGTCTGTGGTCCTGTCAAGTCATGGGATGAATGGTTTGAGCGATTTCTAATCGGTAAAGGTATGCAATATAATTCAATGTTTGTATTCATTAAATTCGTGAGTTCACTTGATGGGTTTAAAGGTATACTAGTCAACAAAAGAAACGCCCACTCACGTTTTTGTAGAATATAATTTGAAATAAAGCATTATTTTTATTCGCTTTGATATATGATCAAGTCTTGAAACAAACACATCCGGTCAAAATTCATAGAACATCTGGTTGATAGAATCGAGCCAAAATTGGACATGTACAGAAAGTCGAAAAGATGTTTTTTGTCAAACAAGAACAACATTAACAGTTTAAATGATTACAAACAATTTGAAATAATCGATACTTTTACGAATTTTCGAAAACAAGTCTGAAAAAGATCTGTCAGTTCTGATCATTTAAAGTATTTAGTTGAGTGTGACCTTAACATAAGTGCAATGAGATTATATATATATATATATATATATATATATATAATTTGTAAAGAGTTCATCACTGAATATCGAGATAATTTGAAAAAAAAGCGGAAAACGTCTGAAGTGAAGACGTCAAACTGAAAAACGTCAATATTCTAAAAAAAAAATCGACATTTACCTTATTTTTCTTGGACATAAATATATAAGGTGCAAATATAAGTTTTGTCACAGAGATGGTGTAAAAGTTTCAACCAGTCGTTCAGGTTGAGTATCGTATAAGAGATGGGTACCCACTTCTGATGTAATGGCTTGTCCATGTTTTTATAACGGACACCCAAAAATTCAATCAAATGAAATTCTGCGATAGGAGTACACAGCTAAATTATGTCACAAAGACTGTGATAAAGTGTCTTGAAAATCTATTTAATACTTCAGGAGAAGAATCAGATAAGAGATGGGTACCCACTTGTCATATAACATGTATAATGGCTTAGTCCAAGTTTTCTACGGGAAACAAACAATACGGGAATTTCATGATAGGAACTCTCGTGTAATTAAAGGCAGAAACGATCTTCTCAAATACCAGTAAGAAGGATGACTGGATTCCCGACCTATTGAAATAAATATATATACCACCTAAAACAAAATATTGATGAATTGAAGTGTACTAATAATTTGTCCTACATGACAATTATTAAATCAAATCAAACTCTGAAATAGGAGGTGCACACTTATATGTCATTAACACTGTGTTCAGGTTTCATTAAAATATTTTCACTGGTTCAGGAGAAGTAGCGTATAAGCGATGGTACCCTCAGGTGTAATGGACGGACGGATGAACAAACCCATCACTTTATACTCCCTCCCCGACTTTTCAAGCAGGGATATTATAAGGCGTCAAAAATGGCATCAAAATGCCTGTTCTAAATTACTCTCATCGCAAAAGGCAATTTCAGAATTATGACGACATAAAAGAGAACGTAACCTTATGTTTAAAGTTTTACATGCGACATAATTGGTATATTCATTTATTGAAACAGCAAAAATTAGCAAAATTGCCGACAACCGACAACCGAAATTCTCATCATGTCATATATCCTTTTGGAATGGAAATAATTCACTGAGATCCCAATATAGCAATGTATTGCACCTTAATTGCCACAAATTTGTCCTTTTTAACGTAAATAACATGACACTTGCCTCTTGATAAACAGCGTTATAAAGTATTTCTTTCTTCATCGCACAAGGGACACACTTGCTAACTTCAAATGAGGACAATAACAAAATAACCGAACAGAGTATTCAAGAGACGAAATCCAAAAGGCAAAGCTGATTCAAAAATACTGGAAACATAGTTAGCCGTAAAGGTCCTGATTTGGAAGAAGCATTTCAAATTAAATGGTGGGCAAACTGGTTTTATTGCGCGCCAACCTCCCCTTCCATTGTGGTACATTTCGCTAGTAACTCAAAAGCCCTTGCTGTTCAAAGGTCGTAGACAGTGGAAATAAATGGTTATCCAACTACTACGAACGAATGAATCTTGAATCACAGTACAGATCGAAACTTCAAAATTTTCTACACTGGTCTGATATCTATTCAGAACTTTAATGCTGCTATGAGACGGAAATTTTTGAAACCTCGATTAATAAGATGGTCACAAAGCATAATCTGCATAGTTTGTGGTGGTTTTACGTAACAAATCAGTTGTGAAACATACACATTAGCGTTAGAAGTTTGAATATTATTGTCCATGATAAGAAAATGGTGGTAAAAACACAATTATCGAACAGAGGTGTCAACAGCCGAAGTTCATGATAAAGACAAATCAGGTGGAAACCATATGAAAAATTGTAAGCAACACACATATATAAATCAAGCAGTTTCTGTTGTTTCATATATCTGTAATTCTATTGGATATATTGGTGGAATCAATTTAGCGCGAAAGATAAGTGAGATTGAAGTATCTAACATTTGCATTTGATGAGATTTTGCATGAGCCAATTATCAACCAAATTATGAATACTGATCTTGTTTTCTTTTTCCGAAAATTTACATTTTTCTGCACAAATTTCATTTTTTTATCAAATGACATCTTTTCGTAACATTTTGGTTCAGTTGCAGATTCGAAAGGAAATCAAGGGCGAGATTAAGAAAAAAATAAAAGCATTTCTATTTGAATAAACATCACAACCAAAGCCAAAAGACTGTCATAGTTCAAATTTTCAATCAATACACACTGTACATGCAATAAGTTTTATGATAATTCGGCCGAAAAATGGGATGGCAAGCAGGCTGTGTCATATGTATTCTCAGTTGAATCGAAAAAGGCCATGGTCCCCTTATTTAGTACTAGCGTTTATTTGTTATGCATGAACATTATTGTGATCGTTCCGTCGCCTTTCTAGTACATTGGATTGGAAAAACTCATCCCCCGTTCTATACCCGATGTTTTGAAGAGTATTTCTTGAATTTTAGATTGAGAGCCCTTGATCATTAATTGTCAGTTTCGATGCATAAGATACATTTCATTATTTTCTTGCACTTTTTGACAGCTATTTCGAGGTCTTGGAAAGTCTATAAGAACAATATACAAGAACTATTTTAATACTTTGTTAAATAACATGTACATGTTGATGATACTTACTTTTAAAAAAGTTATGTAACTTTAATTAACTTTTTTAAACCAAGCTCGAAGAATTCTTTCCGTTGACATGATTAAAAGAATCACAAAATACCCCATAGTTTCAAATGGAATTGTTTAACTTTGGTATGACCAATAATTTTTTATGGGCATTCCAATATTGACATTTTAGAAAGTTTGCTCAAGAATTCTCAAAGTTAGAAGTATATCCCCTTCCTTTATAATATTTCCTGAAGCGAGTGCGTGTCCTTTATTACAACACAAATATAGATGATTCGATAAATTACATCACTTTTATTTATGACAGTGCCTTATGGATCATGGTTTACATACGTGAGAGAATTTGAAGAGTTTCAGAAGGACAATCCCAATTTCTTGCTTTTATACTACGAGGATCTCCACAAGGTATAAATCCTAATAAAATAGTGTTTTGTTTCTCCTATTACATGGGTATAATGTGTATTGACAATCAATCAGATCTCACATTGAACCAGTTCTTTCTAGTGCCCTTTTATACGACCGCAAAAATTTTTGCGGTCGTATATTGGTATGGTGCTGTCGTCGTCGTTGTCGTCGTCGTCGTCGTCGTCTGTAGACACTTTTGTTTTTGGTCAATAACTTGTGTTCCAGTAAATCAATCCTTATGAAATTTTAACATAATGTTTTTCAGTACAAAAGGAAGGCTTGCAATAGTTTTGGTCATTGTGACCCCACCCGTTTTTAAAAAAGGGGCCAGAAAAGGGTTAAATTGGGTGTTTTTACATATTTGTCTGTAGAATCATATAATAAATCGGATTATGATGGGGTTTCTTTCATTGTGCTCTTGAGGAAATTTCCAAACAGTAGTATGCCAGCGGATTTCACGTAGCATGTAGCGTACCCGAGATAAATGGGGCCCAAGAGGGGCGAATAAAAAAAAATTGTCCGATTTTGATGCAATTTTTTCAATGAATTGCTTATGAAAAATTAACACAGCACTCTGCTATTAGATTTTTGGTAACTTGTTTGCTTAACTATCTATGAGGGACAAACGGGACCAAATTGCAAATTTGCATATTACCTAAAAATTTTATTTTTCATCGGATTTTAATGGGATGTTTTTTTAGATTCCTCTTGATATAAGCTTTCAGCTGTATGTCAACGGATTTGTCGTAGCTCTTACCGTTTTCGAGCAATAAGGGGTCGAAGGGGCCAAAACTTGAAACTTGCAGATTACATGAAATTTTTATTTTTCGTCGGATTTGATGGGATTTTTTTTTCTTAGGATTCCACTTGATATAAGCTTTCAGCAGTATGTCAAAGAATTTAGTGTAGCTCTTACTGTTTTCGAGCTGTAAGGGTCAAAGAGGAATCATAAGGAGTCATAAAGACTAATTTTCATTTTCCATAGTTTGTGTCCAGCTAATGACTGGGTCAACCTCCTTATTGTATCCATAGAATTATTGTGTCAAGCTCTTTAGTATTGTCCACACTCACTTTCAATTACATTTGTTCAAATTTCAGTGGTAGACATGCTACGGTCGTATCATGCTGCGCTCGGTGTAGCCCTTTATTAGATTTTATTAAAACAAATCAAAATACATATTTTGGCCAGTTGTAATAATGCGTCTGACATCTCTCCTTTTCAAGCTGCTTGATTTTTATTTTATTCGCATATAACCATATAGGGAAATAGATTACATCTTCAATGAAAATGAAAATGAGCTATCTGACAGCTAACAATAGTAAAGATGAGCGAAACAAGTTTTTGCTCTACTGATAAGAAATAAGTTTTGTTTTTACCACGATTTGTAACAAGGAAGTCAAGATTACCAAGCTTACACATTCATTTGGGCTTTTGAGATATGCTTTTGATATTTGGCACGTCGGTAGATCTTAAGGGCGACATATCGCGTAACATAGTTAGTGACCCTTGACCTTTGACCTCAGGGTCACATTCATGCTTTTTCAATGAACAGGTCGTAACCAGAGTATACCTTTTCTCTCTTTTGAGATGCGCTTTTGACATTTGGCATGTAGATAGATCTTCTCAAGTCGACGTGTCACGTATCAATGGTAAGCGAACATTGACCAGTTATTTCCAGACTAGAACTTTTTTGTCATTTAAGGTAGACTTTTTATACCTGGCATGCGGAAAGATGACTTCAAGGTGAAATCTCAAGTATCATGGTTGGTGATCCTTGACCTTTGACCTCTCGGTCACTTTCTTGAAGCGGGGCCGAAAGAGATGAATACCATCTCATTGATGTCTAGTTTGAAATAACACTGCTGTTATCTTTTGATGTTTTTATTTTTAGCATTTATTTAATAAATTTAACCACTGTTACCAATGAATAGGAATACATGGAATGTATGTGAACCTGGTCTCCAGTTGATGATCAAACATCAGAAATTTGATATAATGAAAATTATTTGAATAAAGAACAGCATTTTGTTTTAATGCGGAACAAGCAAAATCTTTTGGCTTTTCACACCATTTTTAAGGTTAATCTTTTATTTACATTTTCCTGGAACACTTTTTATCTGGCCCTGGTATGTTGCCATTTGTTGTTTTGAAGACAGATACATCTTCCTATTTCGTTATTCATTTAACTCTACTCCATTCAGGCATGTGAAAGAAAAAATAGCAAACATGGGAAAATATATATAACGATGGGGTTATTTCCACCACTTTTAACAACTTCAAGTAAAGAATCTTCAAAGTAGATAACAATTATTGGTAGTACGGCATCTCAGAAAGCAGCCCGTGGGGGACTCAGGGATTAAAAAACCAAGTGGAAAGGCATTAAGATTTCTGAACCTAACAAGATAGAGGGGATCATAGTATAATTTAAAACCAAACGAGAAACACATAATATATTGTAATATAAACTATACGAAAAACGTTTTTAAAAATCGTTTTCTCTGAAACAAAGTACTAATTTGAGTTAACATAGTCAAAATAATCTCAAGAAGATTATAATATGAAGTCCATATTTTTTTATTACAGTAGCAACCAAATACCATTTCTATTTAACGGAAAACCTATTGCAAGTTTAATAACCAAAATCCATGGTTCAGGTATGCGATACGGGCTCTTCAAAGCCTCTGCTGCTTTGGTGATCTTAAGGGACTGCTGTTGACGTTATCAAACTATTTAAATTGAAAGGGGCGGGGTCTAAATTGCACTTTAAGTTTGTATTTTCCCATTTACAATACAAGTAAATATCATGCACTCTAACTTTGTTTTAGGATTTTGAGGGCACTGTCAAGAAGATTGCCAAGTTTGTTGATGTTGAAACTACGGATGAGAAGATACAGACTATTCGGAAAGTCACATCATTTCAAAATATGAAGCAACATAAAATTGATTTCTCCAAAATGGTAACAGAGGATAAGGAAGGCTTTGTCTTCAGAAAAGGTGAATGTTACACCATTTATAATATTGTGGACTTTATAAAAATTAAAACATACAATTTCACTACAATCGTACATGAACAATTTGACAGGTTGGATTAATACAAAAATGATTTGAAAACAAAATGGTTGTAAAGAATTGAAAATAAAAAAAAAATGACATAAATATATTTAACTGGTTATAAAGAATGTTGGTCATTAATGAAAGTACCAAAGCCTAGAGGGGACTTCTTAATTCTTAATTTTTAATACTAAATACCAAATTCTTAATATTTAGTTCCTAATTCCTAATACTTAATTTTTAATTCTTAATACTTAATTCATAATTTTTTTATTCTTAAAAGTTAATTCTTGATACTTAATTTTTCTTTCTTATTTCGTTATACTTAATTCTTAAATGATTGAGACTTAATTCTTAAAGACAAATTCCTTATGCTTGATTCTTAATTGTTAATTGCTTATGCTTAATTCTTAATAATTGAATAATATTTAATTCTAACTACTTAATTTTTATTTCTACATACTGAATTCTTTTAGTACATCATAATTTTGCAGCATACTTTACCAACCTTCTTGAGCATCCAACGCCTTTTTGGATGGCTGCACTACCCAAATCACTCAATGCACCCACATCCAAAGCAGGAAGCGAGGTTTTGGCTAGCATTGGTGGAACAACAGAGGAAAGTCCTGCGAACATAGGGAAGAATCCACCTTTCTGCACGTTATACCGCACCTGCTTTTGGGCTCATCACTAATACCATACCACCTTTACCGTTATACAAGAGCATGGTGATGCACTGGAGCATCTTATGCCCGCACGATATGTCGAATGCAGCGATCGGACGCTCACGGTGCAACCCTTCTTTGCCGTTCGTGCCCCGTATTTAGGCTACTGGGCACATCGAAATCCATCTGGTAGTTTCTGGCTAGAGTGACCGTTGATCTCAGAGTCGCACAGTCAGTATGGAGTAGGATATTGGTATCATAATGGTTGAGCCGCAGTTGCCGGTGGATATATATCATTGATATCGTCGATGCCGTATGAGCCGGTTATCACTGCAACGAGAAACCAGTGGACGCCATATTCTGGGGAGTAGCGGACATATTTATTCCTGGCATAAATATTGGGGAAGAAGTAATACCTCTCCATATTTCATGAAGGTAATCTCGAAGAGTTCTTCTTCGTGCAGATGTAAGGGTGGATAGAAGCGGATCAAGACCTCGCTTTGGCACCAGAGACGACGAAGAGGCAATGATGCTTGTCTTTGGTATTGATGGTTATTTTCCACAAAATTGAAGCGTCAATTTATTTACAAGTGGTGACGTAGAAAGTGGCTACTTGTTTCTGCTTCCACTCCTCCAGACCGTCGTAGTGCTTCTGAAGGTCTTTGTCTTTCAACAAAATGACGAAGACCTCGGCAAGGCGCGGGTTGAAAACAGTACTTGAATATGAATCTATCCATAAATTACTATAGAGTGCAGCTTCAGACTACATATAGCTAAAACATGCAGTCATCTTGTTGCCACGTGGTACGATCCACTTAAGTTGGATTTTCGAATTTCGTTGCCAAGATGGCTTTGCAACAGAAAAGGAAAGAGCAGCAAAATTGGCATAATGTCACTACTAGTATTATGTATAATAAATAAAAATTAAGTATTAAGAATTAAGAATTAAAATTTGAGTAATAAGAAATGTGAAGTAAAAAATTAGAATTTAGCTTTAGAATTTAGTATTAAGAATAAAATATAAAGAAATAAAAATTCAGAAATAAGAGTTTAGTATTAAGAATTTAGTATTGAGAATTAAGTATTAATTAATAAGAAATAAGTATTAAAAAATAAGAATTAAGTATTAATTAATAAGAAATAAGTATTAAAAAATAAGAATTAAGTATTAAGAATTAAGAAATAAGTATTCATTGTCGTTTTGATATATTTAATAATGTAATGCGATAGATGTGTTCAGTGTTACAATTTTGGGCTTCAAATCAGGGAACATAATTTTTTTCCAGAGAATACCCGGAAAAGTCTTAACCCAACATCTGTTGACAAACAAAATGTATCTATTATCCAGTATAGTAAGGTATTCGATTAGAAAAAATCTAAATTATAAAATTATCGTACCGGATGAATTATACTGCTACCTATTGGATTGGTAATTGGAATGGTTTTAGGATGGTCTAATATGATCAGTTCAGCATAGAGGAGGTTGAATATTGTAGTGCCTAATATAAGCGTCATTTCTTTGATTTGAAAAACAGAAACGACCAGGATTTAGATAGCTCTACGTTGAAAAATCGACTAAATTTACTTGTAACAAATATAAGTTCATGGCATCAGATGACGACCAGTTATTTGTCAAAATGTAATGTCTTATGGAATATTCTATTTAATTCACTTGTTAAATAATTACCACAAATTGTAAGATGTCAATTTTGAAAACAACAGCCAAAATTTAATTCATTTTTTTAAAAATTGACTGGAGACTTTAAGTTTAAATTTATGCCACTTAAATTCAAATGGATATGTCTTATCAAAATTCTAAAAAAGGCTCCTTCAAAATCCACTTTTTTACAAAGTTATAAGACAATGAAAATGACCTTCCACTAGTGGATTGTCCTTGGATTGTTCTTTTTAGACTGACGGTTCGGTTGTCACTTACTTTCATGCCAAATTGTCAAACAGAAATACAGAAAAGCCAAGAATACGAAACAAAAATTGAAACAAGTATAAGTTGTGTATAAGCGTTATAATGAATAAAGATATAAAGGGATCCAAAGAACCATATTTGACAATATCTTGTAATTTTCATTTGTTGCGTTTTTAAATGAATAACACACGTGCATGAAGCTTGTATGGAACCCGAGACATGCCCAGACGACATGCACATGTGCATGTATGCAAATTATATCCAGCAAATTTCATGTATTACAAATTTAATCTATAGGTCTTGTTTAATAAACGCCGTAACTTTAAATATAAACAACCAAGAAATAAGCGAGAAATGTTTATTAGTGCATTCGTCGCTGATTTTTCAATTTCTTTTTTTTTGCAAATTTTCAAGTTTCGAAATATTTGCACTTTTTGACGTAGCGGTTCCATTTTCTTACATAGAAAAGGTGACCTTTAAAAGAAATAATAGGAAGAGTTTGAATCAATCAACCTCATTTTTTTGCGGTATGATCTATACTCGTTGACATACATGTTTGCAATTGATCGATCAATAATATAAGAAAAAATGCGTGTCGTGTGCAGAGTGTACAACCTTCTTTGAGTTCAGCATAAGGAGCTTGGAATTTTGAATTAAGTATTAAGAAATAAGTATAAATAATTAAGTAGTAATAATTAAGAATTAAGTAAAAAGAATTAAGTATTAAGAATTAAGAAGTACCCTCTAGGCTTTCGTAGTACGAAAGTGACCACAAATTCCAAATAAATTAGAGGGACAGAACAGCAAGGAAAATCCGTAAAACATAGGACAGAATCAAGAAAACACAACCCAACACGAAACATTTTAATCGTTATCTAATAGTGGACCAATTTTCATTTTTTTTCAAAAAAGGCAAAACTGCCATATAATTCCAAATCGGCAGCTTTTCTGTATAGAAAAATAACATTGCATGCCATTCTTTTAATGTAAATGAATTTACCTTCTCCACAAATGACATCTTTTAAAGGAGTTGACCGTTTACCAACAAAGAACTCTTTGTACAAATGAGTAAGACGAAGGGTCTTTAATTCTTGACAGTCTTCATAAGCTATACCCAATTGCAAAAAAGTTTGGTTATCCATTTAAGAAACGCTTTGAAAACATTATAAAACAGGCTTTACGAGATACAAACATCAAATTTTAAAGCTTGTTCTTACCATGTATTTATAGGGACTGGTTCTCATGTGCATTTACTCCATATCCTTTCATTCATCATTTATGACTGGAGATTGTCTCTCCTGCAGTGAGGAGTCCGTAACAAAATTTCCCAATGCGAGAGATGTATACCCTCTTTTTATTTCAGTAATGGTGTACAAATGTACTTGTTGGTGAGAGAATTTCTCTTTTGGATGTACTACATGTATCATACTTTCAAACTTTGGCATTTATTTCGAAATGTAATTCTGACCAGCTGCTTAAAGAGCCCCCATCTCACTACCTTATGATCCCAAGTTTTCTTTCAATCGACTTGATAAGTGTCCTGTGTTTGTCTTTTTGTTGTAATCGTCCACTAGCTTATGACACTAGTGATTTTTTTTTGGGAAACGGCTGATATTGATTGTAAGAGCACTTCGTCAGGTTAATAAATGTTTATTGACAAACCCGTATCCATGACCAGAAAAGACATGGATGTAGCGTTGATCGACTTTTAGCAAAGAATTCTGCTCAAACCGATGCTTGAACCTACTTTTAGGTATGAGGAAAGCTCATTGTTGAAGAAGGCCTCATGATGACGAAGACGAAGAACAAAAATAAAACCTTGCTTTTACCATGTATTTGTAGAGACTTTGTCTCATGTGCATTTACTCCTTATCCTCTCGTTAATCATTCATCTGTATCGATGCGACACTGCAGACAAGCAAGTTTTGTTTTAAGCACAGCAGTATAAATAAAATTTCATTTAATGTTCGAATCTGTTTACAGCCAACTGTTCGCAAATATTCCGTTTTTGGTTTCTTTTAATATCACGAACTGTCTAAAATGAAGCCTGAAAAAAGTGCTTGAACCATATCATTTATTATTCGGGTGCTTTCATCTCCAAATTATTCATTGAGGCTTTATCATCAGTTTGTCATTGTTTTATTTTTTAACACAAGGCTGACCATTTATGTGCTACTGATGTAGTTATTGTTTTATTTTTTAACACCAGGCTGACTATTTATGTGCTACTGATGTAGTTATTGTTTTATTTTTTAACACCAGGCTGACCATTTATGTGCTACTGATGTAGTTATTGTTTTATTTTTTAACACCAGGCTGACCATTTATGTGCTACTGATGTAGTTATTGTTTTATTTTTCAACACCAGGCTGACCATTTATGTGCTACTGATGTAGTTA
>MJUU01022368.1:0-26479 GCA_002080025.1 Modiolus philippinarum | reverse complement strand
AACACCAGGCTGACCATTTATGTGCTACTGATGTAGTTGTAGCATTTTAGATAAAGTCATAAACTTTATCTCGAGAGGCTCATTTACGAAATGTATGACAAAACCACTTTATTTTTATCTATAGATTCACAACAAGACGCATCAAAAGTGAAATATATATTTTTCTAAGAGTTGTGGTGTCGGGGATCTTGACTCGCACAAAATATCAAATCTGAACATATCATGCATAAAATGAAGGTCATAATGCCCAAATTTTCATCTTGAGCTTCATAACTTTCCAAGACGCATCTACAGACAAAATAGCATTCTTCTAAGATTAATTGCATCTGAGATCTCTACCAACACAAATAGAACTAGATGTTGTCGGAAACGACAGCTATCCCCGCACTCCCTGTTTGACACAGAAAACAGTTGTTATACACCCTACGCATATTTTTTTCATTATTTTTTAAATCTGCCTATTGATAGTCATTTTTGTTACTAAAAGAATTCTAGGATATATGGTNATTTATGTGCTACTGATGTAGTTATTGTTTTATTTTTTAACACCAGGCTGACCATTTATGTGCTACTGATGTAGTTGTAGCATTTTAGATAAAATCATAAATTTTATCTCGAGACGCTCATTTACGAAATATATGACAAAACCACTTTATTTTTTTCTATAGATTCACAACTTTGCAAGACGCATCAAAAGTGAAATATATTTTTCTAAGAGTTGTGGTGTCGGGGATCTTGACTCGCACAAAATATCAAATCTGAACATATCATGCATAAAATGAAGGTCATTATGCCCAAATTTTCATCTTGAGCTTCATAACTTTTCAAGATTCATCTACAGACAAAATAGCATTCTTCTAAGAGTAATAGCGTCTGAGATCTCTACCAACACAAAAAGAATTACCCAAGAGATCTTTGCATGCAATTTGGGTCAAAGTGGCACTTTTATTTTATCTAGAGCTTCATGGATATACAATAGGAACCTAACGACAATTGCTCTGAGAGTTGTAGTATCAAAGTGCCGGAATCTTTCATAAAAGGATTACCTGGGCCAACCGAGCACGAAATATATGTCAAAATGACATATTTTTTTTACCTGGAGGTTCATAACTTTGAAAGGCGAATCTACAGACAAAATATCGTTCTTTCAGTTGCAGTATTTGAGATCTGGAATATAACAAAAACTTTAGCCTGAGTCACTTGTGCATTTAATGTAGGTGAAGTCCGTTTATTTTATATATCAACCTCAAGTTATATTAAAGATGCATTCATGGACAATGCCTTTTTATTATTAAAAATACATGGTCTTAACTTTGAAACAACATATGAACGAATAGACGAACGGACAAACGGGGCTAACGCTATATCCTCTACTCATTTTCTTTTGATCAGGGGATGATAAATCTGTACTGGAATGATTTAATGAAATGCCTTTACAAAAAAAAAAATGACAGTGTCTTTTAGTCCCGATTCAACAAAAAAGCTCCCTCCAGACAAGGGTTAAGTATTGAACCATTATTACATTCTACTGTTGGCATTTTGTGAGATCAGCGAAAGGAGTCAAGCCTCTGAGTCTCTACATTAAGGTAGGAGACTTGAATGATATACAGAGACAACAGTAGTAGAAAACCAAGGCACTGTGAGCTCTTATTTAATTTAGAGTTACATCAGAAATTGAAAAATGGTTAACATGTCCTTATCCGTTTACGACATGTTGTCACATAGTCAGTGTCAGTCGGAATATTTTCTCATTTATCCATATCTCTTGATTTTGCCGTGATTTTGGATTTATGATTTTGGAATTTCCCCTTTCCTCATTCTTGCTTCATTATTCGTTTGCCGATGTACTAATCAACTAAATGTAGATAAAAGCAGGTATGAAAAATACACAAGACCTCAGATGAAAAACAATTATAAAAGCGATGTTACATTTGCGTAATTGTACCATGACTTTATAGGGGTTTTGTCCCATCTGCATTTACCCCATTTTCCTTTATTTGTTCAAGTAGAAAAAAAGCAGGTAAGAAAATATATAAAGCAGAAACTTATATATGTATAAGTTGTATAAAAGATTTTAATTTGATGCAGTTAAGTTTCAACATGTATTTTGTTTGTTTCGTCCTTTGAAAAATGGAATTTCATGAGGCATCTGTATTTATTTCATGTTTTTAGATATGGCCGATAAAAAAAACAAAGACAAAAGCAAAAACATCGATTTCACCCAATAATTTGTAATCCTTCATTCTTGCTACTGTATCAGCACAAGATAGGACTCAAATTCGGATAACAGGAGGCATTGGTTATAATGGTGTAAATTGTTTTGATAATATTTAGATTTGAACTCTGGAGGACGTCATATCATTGTACATTGTACATTCTTTTTGAGACAATACACTGTATTTTTTATCCGATCTGTTTTTTTCTGTATAGTCGTATGCAAATTTTTAAGCACCATTTTTACATAATGATATATATTATTCCAACATGTAGATGCATTAGAATAGTTTTTATAGACTATGCTAAAACTTGATAGTAAATAAAAAACAACAGAAATATATAGATGAAATAGTTGACCAATGAAATATATGATGGAAATGAGGGTTATGAAACTTCTTCTTATTCATGATTTGTTGTAAACAAATGCAAAAAAAAAAAACAAAAAAAAACAAAAAAAAATTCAACACAACTTTATTAATGAGCTTATACCGGTATATTGAAAGTAAGGTTTTATAGCCAATTCATAGAAATATATGTAAAACACTGACACTGACTTTCATTAACAAATGCATGGAAGTTGTTGATATCCGAATAAATCATTTTTGCGCATATGCAGAATGTGAATTCACAGTGACTTCGGTATTTAGTTATTTGAAACACATTATAAGCAGCAGAATACCATTCCTGCGATTTCAAAAATTAAACGGAAGTTAAAAGATTTAGAAATTTCCGGCAAATAAAGCAGACAAGAATATGGTCGTTGTTTTACATATATCGGCAAACGAATACCGAGGCAAGAACGAGGAAAGGGGGAATTTCTAAAATCATAAATCCAAAATCAGGGCAATTCACAGACAACACGAATTGAAACAGTATGACAAAGACAAAACATATAAACAAAAAAGAACAAGAAAGCCACAAAACGTAAGTATTACATCGAGGTGCTTCGGAATGAAATTACCAATTCTAGTGAATTTCAACAGAAACACAAATAATTGATGATCACATGATGGCTACAGCTGAACTTAAAGCAACTATTAATTATACAGAATTCCTACTATATATTGGCTTCCTAAACTTCACAAAAATCCTTTCAAATTTCGTTTTAAATCGACATCAAGTAAATGTTCAACTACACATATTTCTGTTTTATTGACCAGTGCACTTACTACCAAAACAAATCTCATCAACTTGAGCAGCAAATGTAATGAATGAATACAGTGGAATTAACTACTTTTGGAGTGTTAAAAATTCGGTAGAAGGTTTGGAAAGGCTCCGATCTGTTAATGAAGCATACACCTCCGTCGATAGCTATGATTTTTCTAACCTTTTACTACATTACCGCATACACTCATCAAAGAGAAATTTTCGTAGTTGATCAATTGGTCCTTTAAAAAATCAGGATGTAATTACATGTGTTACAATACATTTAAATCGTTTTTCAGTGACGACAAACATGACAAATATACCAACTGGACTTGTCAGGATATAATAAATGCATTAAATGTTCTTCTTGATAATATTTTTGTTCGTTTCGGTGATACAGTCTATCGGTAAAAAAGGTATTCCTATGGGTACCAACTGTGCACCTCTCATAGCAGATTAATTTCTTAATTGCTACGAGTAACAAGTCCTGGCAAAAATTCATAAAGACCCTTCTAAACAGCATTTAGTGGATAAATTTAACAATACATATAGATATTTGGACGATATTTTGGCTTTAAATATCCTGAATTTTCTAAACTTACAGATGAAATTTATTCTGCAGAACATACTTTAAATAAATCCAATAGCAGCTTTGATCATACTCCTTTTCTTGATCTTGATATATCAAAAAATCAAGGAAAGTTAAACACTAAAATTTATGATAATAGGGATGATTTCTCCTTCCCTATAGTAAATTCTCCCCATCTCGACACGCACGAGTATGTAGTGATGTTTCTGACTTCAACGACCGAAATCTTTGTCTCACTGAAAAACTTCTGCATCAAGGGTTTAGATATCATAAATTTGAAAAAAAAAACATTCTCTTAATTTTATTATAGATACATTGACTTATTAAGAAAATTTGGTTCTACATGCAGGGTTCTTATACAACAGTGCATTTCACATCCAAACTTCTATGGCAATATCATTTACAAAGCACATAAATTCAAAAATTGTCCTTCTAAACTTAATAATCCGTTGAACAAACTTATTCATAAAGGATATAAATACAGCATTGTTGTTTAATCTATTCTTCTGGTTTTTGTTTGCAAAAATATCGATCATCTCCTAAATGCTTTTCACCATAACTAAATGTAAACAATTTTTCACATTGACAGTATAAGGCATTGCACAATACCATGTTCTTCTTTCATAACTGATGATGTTGTTATACCAAATCTATATACAAGTATTTTTATTGAAGTTTTATATGTAAGAAGGCTTGATATCATAGTCAAATTATGTTCTCAGCTAGTTTTCAGTAACTTCGATCATTTGTCCGGACAGTACCCGTGTGTATTGTCTTCATGTTTTATGTACTTCATTGTAAGGGTACTCGTCTTGGTAAGTTGGACTTTTTTCTAGTTTGATTTTTACTGCGAGCCTTTTTGTGTATTATTTTTAGCTATTCACCACATATAGGAGGATGTTTTGGATAAAACCCTCCCAAAAAAGAGCTTAAATCCGCCGCAACTTTTGCGCCTGTCCCAAGGTCAGGAATATGTAAGTCTTTGGCTTGTCCTTGTCCTCTTATAAAATTTTAGTTTCTTGATAATTAGGTTATTGGATGTGGTTTGTTTCCATTGATTTATTCATTTATTTTTACCTTTTTGGTGCCATTTAGGGCTTGCTATTTGGTGTGAGGTTCCTCACTGTGTTGAAGATCGTACGGTGAACCCTAGATTATTTGTTTTTGGTTGTTTTAATCCTGATATGGGATGTTGTCGCCTTGACATTTACCCCAATTTACTTTCTTTTTTATATCATCTAAGAAAAAAATTTTAAAGAATGTGTAGAGAAAAACGAAGAAGAAATGTTAACATTTGATGTCTCATTTAAAACATGCTGTTGAAGTTTAACATAACGTGCGCGTGGTGTCTTCCTATTTCGACTGTCTTGTAATTTTGACCACTTTGGAATACCAATCATTTTAGTGAAATTCTGGGCGGGAATTATGAAAATCATGTTACGGCATGTACACACTGGTCAACGCGTAATCGGCAATTCGGTTGTTATCGGCAATTCGGTGAGCACCAAGTTTTGACAGGTAAATAGATTGTCATAAATAATAACTGTTAGGAGAGGGCCAGGTAAGAATAAAAAGGTTTTCTATGAGCAAGACTTGATACAGGTCATTAATCAATTGCCATTAAATCTTATTAAAGTATGTATAAGCTTAAATAACCCTTTAAGGTTGAAATTAGTTACATTTTGCACGTTTTTGTCCAATAACTATTTCTGCATACGACCCTCATAAATAAAAGTTGTATATTAACATAACAATTGTTAATGCTTATAATTTGATATCGTTAGAATTTTACTAAGAACTGATATTGAGAGTGAAAACTGCATTTTACCAATTTTTAGATGTCATCGGGAAACCGGTTGAATTGTTCCATTTGTTATCGGATATCTCGGTTTACGTTATGGTAAAAACAGGTTGTCAATAATAATTGAAATACAACAAATAACAGAAATGCTTGTATTTGATCACTTTTATTTGACCAATCTAACCTTATTAAGTGACTAACAGGTGAGGTTTGACTGTTCTTTGTTTTTTTGGATTTGGTATATGAGTTTTTATTGCAATTGTCGTGTCTAGTGTTATGCATATGATGATCATGCTTATACTGTTCAAACATAAAAAACGATGAAAACGTATGTAGATTTTCACCTTAGTTATAGCCAAACCTTCCCGACATGAATATAGTGAATATATATAACTTATTGCTTACCTAACGAACGTGGGGTTATTAATTGCAGTGAATTCTTACAAATAACATTCTTTAATATAGCATGTGTAGTAAACACACAAAGTATTTGGTAATTATTTTTTGCACAAAATAAATTTCTGCTAGCGACCATACAGCATCTTAGGAAAAGATAGCTCATTCAAATACCAAAAATGAGTTATAGAAGTTTCTTTACATGCCAGGTCGCTTATTCACATTTATGGTTGCACTAACATTGACTCTCCCATTATTTGATGTCACCTATCAATTGCTTCCATTTATTTAGACTGTGAGCGTTTAAGTAAAACCTATAAAACGTGCAGTATGTTTGTTCTTGATCCTGAGAAAAAGAAAATACCAGAATTGCGTATCTTACTGACTATACTTTAGGATAAATTGTCGTTGTATATTTTATATATTTGTGAGAAGCATTTGATGACCTAAGGCAGGGTTAAGAACGACCCTGGAGCAGGCTGGAAAGGTATTTTCTGGCGGTAATATCACAGCGTTGAATTAGAACTGTGCATGTCTTGCACTTTATGTAGTATTACGTCGTTATATGCTTCTGTAAGTAGCAGTAGCAGTAGGAGTAGTCTATGTAGGACAGTTATATTTCGATCCAACATTATTAAACAGTATCTTCTCTTAAATATGTATAACCATGCAGTTGATTATTGCTCTTGCATCAGAGTTTATTCCGGTGATCAAATACGTATGACTCGCAGAATTGTTTGCAGTATTTTTTCAAGTGTGTGTGTGTGTGTGTGCACAAGTGTTGTGGCAACTAGAGATATAGTTTTCTGTATTTTTCTGAAGAGAGCAGAGTCAATGGGACTGATATAGAGGGCTAAATGTTATGCCCCTACCCATTTCTCTCCTTTTCAAATGACAATCAAAACGCTTTGCCCCTTTTGTCCCTTTCTTCGTTATTTCTTTCTAATTTTAGGTTTTTTCTTGTATTTGTTCTCGTTCTGATATAGCTGAAATATTGCTCACTGCACGTCAAACTCTAACTAATCAATCAATCATTCAATATAGGTATAGCTACACCTCAAAAAGGTATATTGATGCCCTTTATGCCAAGTACAAATATATATCAAGAAACCTCCCTTAAGTGTAAAGTTTCATGATAGTGGTACTAGAACGAAGTATAATAATAACTTTTATTTGCAGACAAAAAACTCGTTAAGAGTCATAGCAATACAATACAAAAAGAACACAATACAAATCACATGAAACATACAAAAATCATATTTTTCAAACATTTCAATTTTTAATATTAAAACAGTAAAGCTTAACCTTCTCCCCTCAGTTCTAATGACCTCTTTATGAAAGGAGCAACTGCTTTAATATTAGAAGGTGTTGACGGATTCAGAATTGATTTTAAATTTATTATGTCTGATCCAGTTTTTAGGTCAAAATCTAAATTAAATTCTAGTTCGTTACGTAGATGATTAATTATAGGACACTGTAGAGAAAAGTGATATTCGTCATCTAATTTTGGTTTACAGCTTAAACAAAATCTCTGGTCTCTAGGTATTTTTTTATATCTCCCGATTTCAATTTGAAGCGAATGGTCACTAGTTCTAAAGTTAGTTATATATTTACGCGTTTCAAAATTGGGATGGGACAAATAATATTCCATTTCAGATGGTTCTTGTTTTAAATATTTGTATAAAAATATTTTATTATCTTCGTTTAGGCGTGAAATTTTATTGCACAAAATATCATTATAATGGTCATCTATTTGTTTTCTCAAACTTTTCTTCAAATTATTAAATATTTTAAAGAATGTGTAGAGAAAAACGAAGAAGAAATGTTAACATTTGATGTCTCATTTGAAACATGCTGTTGAAGTTTAACATAACGTGCGCGTGGTGTCTTCCTATTTGGACTGTCTTGTAATTTTGACCACTTTGGAATACCAATCATTTTAGTGAAGTTTTGGGCGGGAATTATGAAAATCAGGTTACGGCATGTACACACTGGTCAACGCGTAATCGGCAATTCGGTGAGCACCAAGTTTTGACAGGTAAATAGATTGTCATAAATAACAACTGTTAGGAGAGGGCCAGGTAAGAATAAAAAGGTTTTCTATGAGCAAGACTTGATACAGGTCAAAATCTAAATTAAATTCTAGTTCGTTACGTAGATGATTAATTATAGGACAATGTAGAAAAAAGTGATATTCGTCATCTAATTTTGGTTTACAGCTTAAACAAAATCTCTCGTCTCTAGGTATTTTTTTATATCTCCCGATTTCAATTTGAAGCGAATGGTCACTAGTTCTAAATTTAGTTATATATTTACGCGTTTCAAAATTGGGATGGGACAAATAATATTCCATTTCAGATGGTTCTTGTTTTAAATATTTGTATAAAAATATTTTATTATCTTCGTTTAGGCGTGAAATTTTATTGCACAAAATATCATTATAATGGTCATCTATTTGTTTTTTCAAACTTTTCTTCAAATTATTAAATATTTTAATATTTTTACAGGTTTCTAGTTCTTTAATATCAATACCAATTTCTGAGCATAAATCTTTGGCATATGTATAATGACAACTTAGGCAAATATAGTGTTTTTTCATGTTTTTTCCAAAAAGATAACTACATTTTTTGAATGAAAAGTGCTGTAAGGCAGTTCGTGTAAGCATAAATAAACGAACAATTTAAAATTCTTGTCGAACTGCGATAAAATGTCAAAGTATAAATATATACACATTTACTCCATATCCTTTTATTCAACACATATTATTTAAATAAAACGTAAAAATATGATTGAAAACAAAAGACAGAGTGGAGATGGGCCAAGATCATCCACACTGATGTCTTCAAGGGGTCATGGAAAAAAAACAAAATGGCTTTGATGTGAAGTGTTACGCCACAGGTGGAATAAAGGTAAAATAAATTTGACGTTTCCCGTCTAGAGCAAAGAAAAAATAGGATGAAATAATAAATGGGTAGGGGTAGAAAATTTAGCTCTCCACACAAGACCAACATTAATAATTAAAAAATTTATATTAAAAAGTATTACAATAAGAAATATAATTGAGAATTAAATGAAATTGAAGATAGCAGTCCATGGATTGAACATTAAACACTGCTATTTATATTGATACCTTTGGGGTTTGGGGTACCCAGAGTGAATGTAATAACTGTTGTCGGTGTTGTCGTGAACTGTCAACCTGAGTAAGGACTGTCACGCTCATGTCCTCCATGGAATGTTGACGAAACCTGAAATGGTTACCGACAGGTATGTCTTTGTGATCTGTAATGGATCGAAGATGCACAGCAAAGCGATCCCTGGAGTCTGCGGCAAGTATCGCTAATATATATTTTGTGACACCGTCTACAAACTATGACATATATCGCATTCTTGGTTATACAAATACAACCAGAACTGATTTTGTAAGAACCATCAGGACCATTGATGAATTCCGTTTCCATAGAGAAAGGACACATTTGACAGATCTTGCGACCACAACTTCGCGTTCCCCTATATGACTTGTTGTTCCTATGCTTTTATTCACCATTGTTGTTCCTAGACCATTTTGTTTTTGTTTGTCCGGCATACAAGCTACGAACTGCATCAATTTTTACATAAATTATACTGTTCCTGCCTGAAACATGAAGACAAACTCTGTTGTCTACTACCAGCCATCAGTAAATCCTTCACGTTGAAACGATGTAAAAATTTCATTCATTCAAGAATAGAGGTGATATACAATCGTCTGCCGATGCATAACGTATGTCAATAGAACGTATCAAATAAAAGCTTCAACAATACCGTATAAGTGGTTATTTTCGCGAGGACTTAATTTTCGCTTTATTCGCGACCATTCTGAGACTTTATACAGTAAATGATAAGCAATCGCGAAAATTTGAGTTCCTCAAAAATAAAATCCAGCAATTTTTAAAGAAACCGCGAAATTTACGTCCCACGAAAATAACCACTTATACGGTATTAAAAATTTACGAAAAAAAACTTGCATTTTATGCTGTCAGGCTTACTAGAGATAGATTGTAAGAATTCAACTAGTTTGGAATGACTTCTATGATTCTTTCACCCTTTTACACATGATAAAAGGAACATTTTCAACCTGTGTTTACGATAACGTAAATTTGTCAAAACCGAGTTATCCTACAACTTCTACCGGTTTCCCGATAACATGTTTTCACCTAACCACACACTTTCAAAACTCGATTTTTAACTCTTAATCAGAATTTTGATGTAACTGTTTGGGATAGACAATAGAATAAATAAATTATTTTGATTTATGAATCTAATTGCGTTTAACTTATGAAAAATCGAAAATGTCACGACAAATAGCCCAAAAAATTATAAATTATCACTTTTGGAAAGCGGCAAATCTTTTTAATGAGAGTAACGTGGTTGTGCTCTTGTATGTATAAAGGGTAATCATTTATGTACAAAAGGTCATAAACAATATTTGCTAAATTAGACCTTGTTGATGAAAATTGTTAAAAACAAATATGCCTTCGTTTTTCAAACATTGCTTTCCTTGTACCGAATTGCCGATAACAACCGAATTGCCGATTACGCGTTGACCAGTGTGATGTACTGCAGTGCATTCTTTTAAGTATGAGACAGCAGTATGCAACAAATAAAGAGGAAGGTGAGATCAAAACCTTTGTAATAAGAAAATAATATTCACTTGTCTTTATTACTTTATTTCAGGTATTATTGGCGATTGGAAAAACATGTTTACTCAGGATCAAGACAAACAATTTAATGAAAAATTCAAGACAGAAATGGAAGGTTCTTCGTACAAGTTTACATTTGAATTGTAACATTCTATGTTCTGAAAAATGAATAAATTATTTACATTGGGGTGCAGACATAATCTCTCGCCCAAGTTAACTTGTAGAGCAGTCACGAGAACAGCTCAAAATTAGCATGAAGTTAACTTGGAGCAGACTTAGAACAGTCCTAAAATCCTGACTGCTCTGGTCCTAGAATCATGTATGTTCTAGCCATGACCGTTCTACCTAAGTCTGCTCTAGCCATGATCGTTCTACCGAAGTCTGTTCTAGCCATGAATGCTCTATCTAAGTCTATTCTAGCCATGACCGTTGTATCTAAGTCCGCTCTGGCCATGACCGTTTTTTCCAAGTCTGCTCTGGGCACAGCTGTTTTTGGTCCTAAATTTTTTTATTGGATATGAAGTTGGATTGCGTCAGTTTTTCTATTTCCTGGAGCACGAAATATTTTGTATAAAAAAAATAAATAACCCCCTTATCTAACGATGTTTTAAATAATTACTTTCCTCAGTAAACGTAATCTGATAATGATTGACATTGTCTTATAATTAAATTAACGATTTTTTTATTATAATAATAAATTTTCGGAAAACTTTTAGAGATTCAGTTTTCGGATATATCACGAATAGGGAAAAACTTACATTTTTTTTTATATACCTGGATAATAATTATCCGGGAATAACAGCACTTACCCGCAAAATGCAACTTATATCCGTATAATTTATTTCATAATTCTAATTTTTATTTGGTTTTTAATTTTTATAATATAAATAAACTTGACATATATGAAATACGTGTATATGGGACACGTTATGAATATTTACCAGGGCTGTGACAGGAGCTGGTATGAGAGCGGTCATAGCTAGAACGGGTCAGCTGAGAGCAGTCATGGCCAGAACAGGCTTATGTAGAAGGTTCATGACCAGAACAGACTTAGGTAGAACGGTCATTGGTAGAACAGGTCGGAGCATTTATGGCTCTGACCACAACGGTCAGGATTCTAGCGATGACCATGTCTGGTCTGAGCGGTCAGGATTCTAGAACAGACTTAGAGCTGTTCTAGAGCAGACTTGGTACCTGTTCTGAGTTAACTTAGAGAAGCTTTTATGACTGCTTCAAGTTAACTTTATGAGAGGTTATGTCTGCTCCCCACTGTAATTGTGTGTATACCTATATATTGTAAATAATAACAAATAATTAACACATTATGAAGTGAATATTAAATGAAATATATATTTACTTGTGAAAGTTTATATTGTTCTCAGAATAACATTTCTATAACAAAGCATTCAAATATTATTCACGTATGATAATTTGTTCTCTTCGATTGCGACCTCAGCTTTATCCACACATTAACAAAGTTATAGGTACACCACGCTTAATAAAATTATTATAATATTTCATATTCAATGATTTTGGAATTGTACACACACGTTTGTACTTGAAGTCAATAAGACTCCATATTTGACCGAGGTTAATACAAATCCGTATCGACCTCATAAATAGACTACGGTTGGATAATTAAACAAATTACAATTATACTTAAAATCATTTTAACCTTGCGCCGAAAATTGCAAAAAAGCAAAACATATACATTAAAATTACAAGGTGATGGCGAAGTAACCTTTACATAATGCAGTATATCCTGAGAAGTCTTTTTATATTTGAACACATATTTTGGTCCATTGTTAGCTTACATCGAACCCTACCTGACACGAAATCATGTGATCTTTATCCTAGGGTTTGCTTAACATTTGCGAGAACAGTTTAAGTTTTGCGGTTAAGTCCATTTCTAAAGAAATGTTAGTTGTTGGTCAATGATACTTAGTATATGGCTTGTTCTTTGTTTGCATTGACCTCAAGTTTCATGTTTAGCGAACATAATTGGCATGTAGATTGCTCTAAAAAAGTCCATGACTGTGTGTCATATTCATTTGACCTGGACCCAAATTTGATGGTCTATAGTTTTCTATGATAAACCATTTTCTCAAAAACTGTAAGTGATAGGGCAATGATATTTGATATGTACTTTCTGTTGAGTAGCAAGTGACTGTCTGCCGTAAGAATTTTGGCAATAACTGCATAACATGATAACATTTTTCTGATAAGATCACTTCTGATGATTTAAAATGTGTAGGTAATTCTATTATGGTATGAAGGCTGCTTTGAGTAGTACATGTCTACCATGTAACATGTGACCTTGTTCCCAATTTCATGATCTATGGAACATGGTAAAATTTTCTATCAATGTCAGTTTCTTGATAAGTGTAAGTAGTAGGGCAACTTATATCTTGAGTGTATGTTGCTCTTGAGCAGTATATGATTTTTGACGTGTACCACCATTTCATGATCTAGTGCATATAGTTAAATGCAAATGGATGCGCTATAATATTTTTATGTAGTTACTCTGGAATAATACATGGATGTCTGCCATTTGACTTTGACCTAGACCTCAATTTAATAGTGAAATGACCATATTTAGTTTCATCAATGGGTGATTTTGACAATGAAAATAAAAAAAGATAGCTCACAGGAGTATAATACATAGATAATACATAGATTTGTTTTGGTAGAACATGACTGTCTATCATGAATTTGACCTTGACACGAAATTTACAGTCAAGTGACCGAGTCAGATTTTAGTGAGAAGGACATTTACTCCATTTAAATTACCTGAATTTTGGCTTTTCTATTTAGATCCTTTTGGTTATTTGTTCTCTATCAGCTTTTATATATTTTTCGGTTAATATACTTATTTTGGCTTGATCTGCAATGATGATACATAAGTTGTCGAAATGCGTATATGCAGAAAATGAATTAAAAAGTAACTTCGGTATTTTGATATTCACTACACGTTTATTTGATTAGTTCTCAGTAAACGTAAATGGATGTTTATTAAATAGGAAGGTTTCTCAAAGCAAATGACTGTTTGTCATATGGCATTTGACCTTGACCCGGATTTTGGAGTTCAGTGACAATTGTAGAATTAAAAAGGATAACAGGAAACACCTACAAAGTCACATGTCACAATTCACAAAGTATCTGCAAAGAAAAATAACACACACAATAAAAAAAAACAAAGCAAAACAAAAACAAAAACAAAACAAAAACCAAAACAACGATAGGAACTCGGGACAGCCGGACTTAGTACGGACATTTGCAAAAGCTAACAGTATAGTTTAACCGATTAATGTGTACCCAACTCTCATTTTCTCTGTTCGTTTACTTATAGTATAATAAACATTCAAATTGAACCAAAAGCAGATATACTAATAACTCCGTGACCACAATCTTGAAAAAAGAAAGGGGACAAAACGTAATATGTGCAAAGATAGGTAAAGGAGTGCTCGCCGCTAAACTGCCGGCTAGCACAAGGAACCTTGTTTGCTGGTAAAACACACTACGAAATAAAAAACAAACTCAAAACTTCCAGATGGAATTGGTAAAGTATCATCATGAATCCCAGAAGACATCGACATTGTCAGTGAGAGGACACTATGCTAAAGACAATTTAAGGTTTTTCTGGGTGTTGGGAATATATTTGTTTCTGAAGTATTTAAGCGGAAAGCCCAACAGAGGCATGTGCGATATATATTAGGTTCCTACTTGTTTTTTAGGTTTGTTATGTCCCTAATTAAAGAAGGTCTTTGCGGGCCATAAAATCGGTTTAACATACAAATTCTTCTAAAACGGCTGTACCAAGTCCGAACCACTGCATTTGACAATTTCTGGTGGTTTTGTGCCTGCATTGTCTTTTTTCCTTTGCACTATTGAAAATGCTTATTAAATTGGTAAGTTTGTTATTAACCTCATTTAAAATTCGAGATTTTGAAAAGGCTGATATATGTAAACTGAAGTTTATTAATATGTTTTTGCAATTTTCCTCTCTTACCGTTAAGCGGGTTATTTTCGCGGGTCAAAAATTTCGCGGATTTGAGTGGAAAATGTATGCGAACAATTTTAGCGTTTTTAATTTCGCGGATTATCAAAGATCTTATATATATATATATCCTAAAAATACAGAAAATATTTGCGGAATTTATTTTCGCGATTTAAGTCCATCCGCAAAAATACGCGCAAATTAAAACCCCGCGAAAATTACCGGCTATATTTTTATTTATTGTTGATTTTTCAGTATAGTTTTATACATTTGAAAGAAATTAACCCATTTTTAAGCTCACCTGGCTATGCCAGGGTGAGCTTTTGCCATCACTTGGCGTCCGTCGTCCGTCGTCCGTCCGTCCGTCCGTCCTGCGTAAACTTTTCATTCAAAGATCTTCTCCTCTGAAACCACTGGGCCAATTGGAACCAAATTTGGTCACAATAGTCCTTGGGTGGTCTCCTTTGAAAAAGGTATCCGGCAGGTCCGTACCTCATCCAAGATGGCCGCCAGCGGGGAACATAGTTTTAACATTGGACTCTATGGGTAAACACATTCAAAGATCTTCTCAGAAACTACCAGTCCAATTATAACCAAACTTAGTCACAATGGTCCTTAGATGGTCCCTTCCAAAAAAGGTATCCGGCAGGTCTGTACCTCATCCAAGATGGCCGCCAGCGGGGAACATAGTTTCAACGAAAAGACATTCAAAGATCTTCTTCTCAGAAACTACCAGTCCAATTATAACCAAACTAAGTCACAATGGTCCTTAGATGGTCCCTTCCAAAAAAGATATCCGGCAGGTCTGTACCTCATCCAAGATGGCCGCCAGCGGGGAACATAGTTTTAACATTGGACCCTATGGAACAGACATTCAAAGGTCTTCTTCTCAGAAACTACTAGTCCAATTAGAACCAATCTAAGCCACAATGGTCCTTAGGAGGTCTCATCCAAAAAATGTATCTGGTAGGTCCGTACCTCATCCAAGATGGCCACCATCTGGAACATAGTTTTTACATTGGCCCTATTGATTTTAAGGGAACCTCTGCCCAGATTTTTGAATTTTTATTTGAAAAGTGGTCTGCATGTTTTAATTTCAGCACTATGTATAACTTTAATTATAAGGGGAACCCCTGCCCAAATTTTTTTTTGAATGGTGTTCTGTTATGGGTTGTAATGGATGGCGGATCTTTCGGTTGCCATGGAAACCAAACAAGAATATTGTAATTTTAGAAAAAAAGTATTCTGCTAAATTTCATTTTTCATTTTCCTATTGGAAATGCCTTTTATCTATGTCAGCCATGATCCAGGTGAGCGATACAGGCTCTTGAGAGCCTCTTGTTTATTTATCTATTTCTAGAAAAAATTACATAGCATGAACTAATTCCTCTATGAATATTTGTAAATTATAAACTCTCTGAGTCTTCTTATCTAACATGCGCGTTTTTACAGCTATTTTACAATCACACTAAGTATTGTATGAATTTGAAGACCATTACCATTTTATGCTCATGACAAATAGTTGACCCATTAGAAATATTTTACATAGAATGTACCTCTACATGTAAGATAACTGACGTATGTATAGATAGAAACTATGAGTTTACATAAAGACAAAGACTATCCAAGTTCAGACCAAAATTTCTGAAAATAACATTTCACATGTGTCACCCCAAATTGTCAAATATTTTGTTTTTATAATATCGGATCTTTTATAATTTAATTTTGCAAAATAGCGAATACCCTTGATACCCTTTAGAACATATACAATTATAATGTAACAATGTAGAACTGAGCAAATTGAGTCTAAATCTTGGCTCTTCGCAATTGCATTAACTGTGTTGTATACAGAAATTTTGTCAATAGAAAGAATTTGCTTGCTACAAAAAACTTCTTTGAGACAGCTACTAGTATGTTAATCCACTTTTGCATCTTTACTACTGATATCATAATTTATGATGGGTCGAAACTATGTTTCAGTTTCACAGTTGAGAAAAGAGGATGAAGTCAGTGGTCCCATACCTAATATCATTATTAAGACAGTAATTGGTCCTACTTGCTTCAAACAGCGGCACAAACGCCAACCAATGACCAACTCTCAATCTTGATCAGGAAGCATATAACAAAAGACAACGACAAATCTCCTGACCAAAAATCAAGGCAAGATAAAAAAAAAAAACTACCATTATTACAAAACATACACATCAAATGCGCACACAAATTCATTTAATATTTTAGGGCACCATTCCAAAGACAACACAACGAGATTTAATAAAGATACAACCCCTCCGGTTAAGTCAATCTTAACCGGGACAAAGCATTATCAAATTTTACTTTTATAGAAATTGTCTTTCCTTTTTAGCTCACCTGGCTAAATTAATGCCAGGGTGAGCTATTGCCATCACTTTTCGTCCGTCGCCCGTCCGTGCGGCGTAAACTTTTCATTCAAAGATCTTCTCCTCTGAAACTACTGGGCCAATTGGCACCAAACTAAGCCACAATAGTCCTTTGGTAATGCCTTACAAAAGGGTGTTTTTTTAGGTCCATACGATATCCAAGATGACCGCAAGCGGGAAACATAATTTTAACATAGGACCCTATTGGAAAACAAATTCAAAGATCTTTTTCTCTGAAAATGTTCAGCCAATTCACAATAAACTTCGCCTCAATAGTCCTTTGGTGGTTCCTTACAAAAAAGGTGTTTTTCAGGTCCACGCGATATCCAAGATGGCCGCAGCGGGAAACATAGTTTTAACATTGGACCCTATGGGAAAACACATTCAAGGATCTTCTTCTATGAAACTACTGAGCCAATTGGTGCCAAACTTGGCCACAATAGTCCTTTGGTGATCCCTTATAAAACGTTTTTTTTTTCAGGTCCGCGCAACATCCAAGATGGCTGCGAGCGGGAAACATAGTTTTTACATTGGACTATATGGGAAACATATTCAAAGATCTTCTCTGAAACCGTTCAGCCAATTCGCACCAAACTTCGCCACAATAGTCCTGGGTTCGCGCTATATCCAAGATGGTCGCCAGCTGGGAACATAGATTTTAACATTGGACCCTATGGGAAAATATATTAAAAGATCTTCTCCTCTGAAACTGCTGAGCCAATGGAACCAAACTTGGCCACAATAGTCCGTGGATGGTTCCTCACTTAAAAGATGTTTTTGAGGATTGCGCTATATCCAACATGGCCGCCAGTGGGAAACATAGTTTTAACATTGGACCTATGGGAAAATAAATTCAAAGATCTTCTCCTCTTAAACTATTAGGCCAATTAGAACCAAACTTCGTCACAGTAATCCTTGGGTGGTCTCTTGCAAATAAGGTGTTTTTCAGGTCATTGCGATATCCAAGTTGGCCACCAGCATATAACATAGTTTTAACATTGCATCCTATTAGAAAAAACATGTTTCAAAATCTTATTCTCTGAAATTGCATAGCTAATTGGTACCAAACTTGGCCACAATAGTCCTTTGATGGTTCCTCACTTAAAAGGTGTTTTTGAGGATTGCGCTTTATCCAACATGGCCGTCAGCTTAACATTAGACCCTATTGGAAAAACCCATTCAAAGATCTTCTTCCCTGAAACTACTTGGCCAATTTGAACCAAACTTGGCCACAATAGTCCTTGGATGATCCCTTGCAAAAAAAATGTTTTTCAGGTCAGCGTGATATCCAAGATGACTTTCAGCAGGAAACATAGTTTTAACATTGCATCCTATGGGAAAAAACATGTTCCAAAATCTTATTCTCTGAAACTGCATAGCCAATTGGTACCAAACTTGGCCACAATAGTCCTTGAGTGGTCCCTTTACAAAGAAGGTGTTTCTCAGGTTCACGCTATATCCAATTTGGCCGCTAGCGGGGAACAGATTTTAACATTGGGCCGTATGGGAAAATATATTAAAAGATCTTCTCCTCTGAAACTGCTGAGCCAATGGAACCAAACTTGGTCAAACTAATCTTTATGTGGACCCGTGAAAAGAATTTTCCCACTTTATCCAAGATGGCTGCCAGCAGGGAACATTGTTTAACATTGGACCCCATGGGGAATACTAACAGTGGTCTTCTCCCCTTAAACTAATTGGGCATATTGGAACTATAGTTTAATTATATACATGTATGTTGGCTCTTTAACATAATATGTCTATGTTAATCAAGTACCAGGTGAGCGATACAGGCTCTTGAGAGCCTCTTGTTTCTCATCCGACCTCAACATTATTCATTCTTACTAAACCAGTTATATGCATAATCAGCTTGCCTAAACTGTTCACCGATAACTCTGCTGACTAAAATCGACAAGAAACATGTTACGTAAGCAGTACTATACATAACACCCGTAATAAGTTGAAATTTGATTTATCTTTCTTTTCCTAAATGTAACATAATGATTTCATTTGAAATGTTTACCTGTCTAATAAAATACACGAAAAACGGAAAACACTTTTACATCGTTAAAAAACTTATCTTAACTATTTATGCAACGAAAAACGTATAAAAAATATTACTGAACTTTGATCACGTTATTTGTGTAAACTATGATTATGATTAAAGGTTTCATTATGAGTGAGAATTATCAACTCTGGCTATTTAATTATACAATAATAAATAACGAGCTTCAGTGAGTTGATTATAATTTGTAAGAAGAGACATAAGTTGTCGAAATGCGCATATGCAGAAAGCAAATTCACAGTAACTTCGGTATTTAGTTATTTGTTACCACTGGGTCGATGTCGATGCTGGTGGACTGCTAGTCCTCGAGGGTGTTCAACAGCCCAGTAGTCAGTATTTCGGTGCTGACCCGAAAAGCCGATTATTTTTGGAGCCTTACAATATCAAAATTTTTGTAAATTTTGTTGAAAACTAAGGAGTATCTCCCCCGCGCAAAGCTCTGTCCTTAGCTGATTTTGGCTTTACATTTAGACAATATTGGTTATTTGTTCTCTCTCAGTTTTAAAACATCTTTGAGTTTTGGTCTTCCAAGCAATTAGATTTTATCTGCACTAAAGATATAAGTTGTCGAAATGCGCATATGCAGAAAGTAAATTCACAGTAACTTCGGTACGTGTGGCTATTTCTGTTATGATAAATTTTTATTTTTTCTGCTGTGTTCTCCCAGTCCAATTTTGTGAAGATGGGAGAATTTAAATTTCTTTGTTTGTGAATACATTGATTTTTAATTATGTACTTAAAATTTATCCGTATACTGCATGCAAAATCTAATAATCAACTTTACCGTATATAAAGTAGAAACTACAAACGACGATAAGTGTTGTAGATGTAGGAACTAAGTTGCATAATAAGCAAATGTACACAAACATCAATATCAATGAGAAGAATATGGTTCGGTGCTGTTGGCAAAACTGGGTGTCTTTTCAAAAGGGTCGGATGAGTTGTAAATACAATTCTAATGTAGTTTCTCATTAATCATGTTATATGATAGTTGTATACTATAATTTTCAATAGATTTCACGGTTGACATTCCTGAAATCGACACTATTCATACGCGTTTGCTCATGACATAAAATGGAGGTAATACACGTCGCTTCAACTTCTATGTTTGATTGTAAACGTTCGGCCTGTGGTGACACATGTTGAACGCTAGCAACAAAATCTCACACAACGACAAAGAAAGTGACAAGTGTCTTATTACATAAATTAGACAGATATTTAAGAAGCAGATTTCCATGAGCATAGTACAGACTACAGCACCCGTGCTACACATTGCCATCAAAAAGCTTACCAGAAAGTTTCGTCAGTTCCACTATCGTTTCAAAGATGAGAATCGGCTTTGTGGCATTCGAGAAATGCTCAGAGTTAAACATATACAATTATAAATTAACCCACGAACATTTCTTGAAACTGCAGATTATGTTCTTCAAATAAAATTATAGTAATATGTAAATATCCGTACAATGATCCATTTGATTTGGCGGTGCCTTTGAATGTCCCATGGAATACAGGAAATTCTATTTCACACGAAATCGTGAAACGTGTTGCCATCTCCGAGACCGAATGCAAAAGTGATTAATTATCACATTTTTGATAAGTAACTAACCGTCTGTTTAGCTGTTCCTTAATACATTGAACAGAAAACAATTCATATGTCAGTGTTTCGCTACCATACTTTCAAATCCGGAAATCCTAAATAAATTACAAATATCCTTTCCATTGAAAGTTAGTAAGAAACCTCGTTTGTCGGCGCCATATTTTCCTAGTAAAATGACACGGATGAAATGAATTATTTACTATCCTTTATATATAAATTTCTCATATAAATTGGCTGAAGTTTTAGACTCCCCATTGGTTTAGAGAATCACGTGATTAATTTGGTCACATGATCCAATCCTCAGACAAACAAAATGGCGAATCAGTGTCGAAGGGGGGTTAAGTTATCATATGAGTATTGTATAGGGCTTTATATTCGCGGTACGAAATTTTCGCGGTTTTCAATGTGGGGTCTATTCGCGGGGTTTTATTTTCGAGGATTTTTAGTAAAAGTCTTTATGTTCGTTTATATTCATATCGACAGAAAAATATTCGCGGGTGAACATTTTCGCGCTTAACGACGAAAACGCTAATAGCGCGAAAATTAATACCCCGTGAAATATAACAACCATACAGTATACTCATCTTGAGTCGGACACTGTTTGTCATCTTAGGAACTAAACATTGCGAATCAGTGTCGAATGGGGGTTAAGTTATCCTATTAGTAAACTGATCTTGAGTCGGACACGTTTGTCATCTTAGGAACTAAATTTCTGACCAAAAAATTAAGGTACGGATCCTGATTGCCCATTTTGATCCACTCCTTAGACAAACGATCGGAAAGAAGGAGTCGGAATTTCTAGGTAAGCTTATTGCAACATTTTAACCAGGTGCCGATTTCACTTGATACCATGGCATAAAAAATGATACAGTTAAAACAAAACAGCCCAGTGTGAATGACCCCTTTGTTGCTCCAAAGTTGTAACGGGAACGAGTGTGGAATGATGGTGTGTAAACTGATCTTGAGTCGGACACTTTTATTTTTAATCGTTTGTCATCTGAAGAACTAAACTTCTGACCAATTAAGGTACAGATCCTGATTGCCCGTTTTCTGTCTTTTGAGATATGTTTGAAAAGTCAGGTTTTCATTATGCGGTTAAAACTTATTCTTTACAAATGACCATAATTATTCATTTAAATATTTTACATTATCATGTCCTTTGAAAGAAGTTCTATATGTCGCGACATAGCTTTTTATAAATCTTTACATAAATATGTTTGAAAAGTCAGGCTTTTTTCATGCGGTTTAACATATTCTTTACAAATGACCAAAAATATTAACTTTTTCTAAAATATTTTACATTATAACATCCTTTCGAAGAAGTTTTATATGTTGCGATTTGACTTTTTATGAATCTTAACATAAATATGATTGAAAAGTCAGGTTTTCATTATGCAGTTGAAACTTATTCTTTTCAAATGACCAAAATTATTCATTTTTAAAATATTTTACATTATCATATCCTTTCAAAGAAGTTTTATATGTCACGATATAGCTTCACATGAATCTTAACATAAATATGTTTGAAAAGTCAGGTTTTCACTATGCAGTTGAAACTTATTTATTTTCAAATGACCAAAATTATTCATTTTTCTGGAATATTTTACTTTATCATATCCTTTGGAGGAAGTATTATATGTCGCGATAATGGTGAATAAAAGGATATGGAGTAAATGCACATGAGACAAAGTCTCTACAAATACATGGTAAAAAACAAGCAAAGGAACAACGCTTTTATTGTTGTTCTTCATCTTGAAGTCACCATGAGGCCTTCAACAATGAGCTTTGCTCATACCTCATAGTAAGTTCAAGACGGCCCCTAGCACCGGTTTAAGCGGAATTCTTTGCTAATTGTCGAGCAACGCTACATCCATGTCTTTCTTGGTCATGGGTGCGGGATTGTCAACAAACATCAATTAAACTGGCAAAGTGCTCTTACAATCACTGTCATCCTTTGCCCGACAAAAGCACTAGTGTCTTAAGCTAGTGGACAACTACAACATATAGACAAACACAGGGCACTCATCAAGTCGAATGTAAGAAAACTTGGCGTTATAAAATAGTGAGATGTTGGCACTTAAAACAGGTGGTCTGGATTACATTTCGAAAATTACAAAAATAATTGCCAAAATTTGAAAGTATCAATAGTATATCCAAATGAGAAATTCTCTCACGCACAAGTACACCATAACTGAAAAATATAGAGAGCAAACACCTCTCGCACGGGGAATCTTTTTACGGACTCCACACTGCAGGAGGGCCAAACTCCAGTCGTAAATGGTGAATAAAAGGATAGGGAGTAAATGCACATGAGACAAAGTCTCTACAAATACATGCTAAAAAACAAGCAAAGGAACAACGCTTTTATTGTTGTTCTTCATCTTGAAGTCACCATGAGGCCTTCAACAATGAGCTTTGCTCATACCTCATAGTAAGTTCAAGACGGCCCCTAGCACCGGTTTAAGCGGAATTCTTTGTTAATTGTCGAGCAACGCTACATCCATGTATAAACCATTCGATAAACCTTTTTATGAATCTTAACGTAAATAGGTTTAAAAAGTCAGGATTTCATTATATGGTTGAAACTTATTGTTTACAAGGGACCAAAATAATACGTTTTTAAAAAATATTTTACTTTATCATATCCTTTGGAGAAAGTTTTATAAATCACTACATAGCTTTTTATGAATCTTTGTATAAGTCAGGTTTTCATTATAAGGTTTAAACTTATTCTTTACAATTGACCAAAGTTATTCATTTTTCTAAATTATATTACATTATCATATCCTTTCGAAGAAGTTTTATATGTCGCGATATAGCTTTTGATGATTCTTAACGTAGATAAGTTTGAAAAGGGAGGTTTTAATTAGTCAAGTAAAACTTATTCTTTACAAATGACAAAAATTATTATTTTTTCTAAAATATTTTACATTATCATATACTTTCGAAGAAGTTTCATTGTCACGATATAGCTCTTTATGAATCTTAACATAAATATGTTTGAAAAGTCAGGTTTTCATTATGCCGTTGAAACTTATTCTTTACAAATGACAAAAATTATTCATTTTTCTGAAATATTTTACATTATCATATCCTTTCAAAGAAGTTTCATACGTCGCGATATACTCCTTTATGAATCTTAACATAAATATGTTTGAAAAGTTAGGCTTTGATTATGTGGTTGAAACTTCTTCTTCACAAAAATTAATCATTTTTCTAAGATACATGTATATGAAAAAGAAAGGAAATGGGGTTAATGTCAAGGAGACAACATCCCATATCCAGGTTAAAACGAGAAAAAACAAAACATCTAGGGGTCACCATATGGTCTTCAACACAGTGAGGAACCCCACACAATATAGTAAGCCCTAAATAGCCCCGAAAAGGTAAAAAAGTGAATAAATCAATGGAAAATATTTATAATTGTATCAGGATGCTGATACACAAGTCTCCCAAACGAACTCCCAAATCAGACTTCAGAACAAGAAACTCCCTTCAACTTCATTCATTTCATAGCACTCTGATCTTTACCGCCTTTTTCCCAATTGTCATGACAATTTTCCGCATTCTGAAATTTTTGAGACTTGAAACCAACTCTCAATATGCAACACAACCTTTCCATGAAGTCAATTCTGAGCACTTTTAATTTTCCCGCCTTTTTGCCTTTCCATGGCAACAGTCGTCATTTTATTTTATTTTAGACTGAAAACAAATTCCCGGTATGCTATACAAACATTGTGTAAGTTTTCATGCAATTCTGAGCAGTTTTGATTTTCCCGCTTTTTTGTTGTTCCATGGCAACGGTTGCTATTTTGATTTTTTTAAACTAAAAATAAATTCCCTGTATGATATACAACCTTTCTGTAAGTTTTCATGCAGTTCTGATAATTTTTAATTTTCCCGCCTTTTTACCATTTCCATGGCAACGGTGCCATTTTGAAAATCCCTAGACCTTCTTGCACAACTACACATTAGTATCTATGTTCCTTTTAAGTTTCATCAAGATCTGATGAGTGGTCTCCAAGATCTGCCCCGGACAAATTGTAATACGATTTTTGTCAATTTCCTGCCTTTTTATGGTTTCCATGGCAACGGTGCCATTTAGAAAATCCATAGACCTTCTTGCACAACTAGACATTGGTATCTATGCTCATACTAAGTTTCATTCAGATATGATGTATGGTCTTCAAGATCTGCCCCGGACAAATTATCCCAAAATTTTGTCGATTTTCCCGCCTTTTTTGCCGTTTCCATGGCAACGGTGCCATTTTGGAAGTTCCCAGACCTTCCTGCACAACACTAGTATCTATGTTCCTTTTAAGTTTCATTAAGATCTGATGAGTGGTCTCCGAGATCTGCCCCGGACAAATTGTAATACGATTTTTGTCAATTTCCCGCCTTTTTATGGTTTCCATGGCAACGGTGCCATTTAGAAAATCCATAGACCTTCTTGCACAACTAGACATTGGTATCTATGCTCATACTAAGTTTCATTCAGATCTGATGGGTGGTCTCCAAGATCTGCCCCGGACAAATTATCCCAAAATTTTGTCTATTTTCCCGCCTTTTTTGCCGTTTCCATGGCAACGGTACCATTTTGGAAGTTCCCAGACCTTCCTGCACAACAAGACATTAGTATCCATATTTCTGCTAAGTTTCATCCAAATTGGACGAGCGATCTCTGAGATCTGCCCCGGACAAATTTTTGTCCGGAAAAAAAGAAGAATAATAAAAATAACTAGATTTGCAATTGCAAGCAATAGCTGATGTCGCCCCTGGCAGCCAATTCGATACTCCCATCTTGTTCGCGGCGTCAAAATCTACCTAGAAATCAATTTTCGTTGAAATCCGACAACGTTGAAATTTTGACGTATTTTGGCGGCCATCTTGGAAATGGCGGCCATTTTGAAATTTTTTTCGGTAACCTGCACTTCTCGTTATGGTGTTCTAACTTCCTGCCAAGTTTCATTTCCTTACACCAAACCGTTTTCTCAAAATAGTCCGGACAAAAATGTGTGGAAGAACAATAATAATAATAATAATAATTAAAAGGTCAATTGTGCAGAGAACAATTGCAAGGTCTTTCACCAGTTTTCACCATGATCACATGTTTGAGTTTGATTTTGTTGTCTATTTCAGTTCAAAATGTGTTGTAAACAAAAGTTCTGATCTTTTTTAGTCTTTTGCTCAACGGTTGCTAAGGACTTTTTCGAAAAATTAGCTTGTTGCTAAGGACAAGAAAGTCACTTCCGGTTTGCAATGTCATTCATTTCCTCTTTACAACATTACGAAACTTTTTGCCTATGGTTGCTAAGGACTTTTATGGCAAATAACGTTGTTGCTAAGGACCTTGACCTTTGACCTTGACCCCATTTTGTCGGCCATATTGAGCTGAACAATTTATCTACTTATAGTTTCTTTGTATCTTTAATAGTTTTTGAGATATAGGCAAAAAACTCTAAAATCGGACCCCGAAAAATGGTTTTGGGGCAATAGGTCCAAAATGAATGGTCTAATTATTTTGGACCCCAGTGTCAAATGTACATCTCAGTGAGACAAACATTCGCTCAAATACATTTGATCATCTATCTCTTACAGT
>MJUU01022367.1:5225-16697 GCA_002080025.1 Modiolus philippinarum | reverse complement strand
TTTTTTTTTTTTTTTTTCATTTTTTTCCTTCAATATATCTATGAATTATGAATAAAATTAAGGAAAAAAGTACAATTACAGGGTATCGACATACAGATACGAGTAAGAGACCTATACAAAACATGATTTATAAAATCTGTATCGCTGTACATGCAGAAATTTCCTTAAAAAACATCGTTAAAAGATGATATTGTAGAATAATTTAATTCCCTTTACTAATAATGATAATTTCATAGGTTTTATAGTTTATAATTACCAGTGAAATACGCTTTATTTGTTTTATTAATTATAGAGGAAAAAAGAATGTGTGTGGGGAAGCTGGAGATGGGGTATAAATTCTAACAGGTGTGCTTGATTTAATACAGGACTTATATATATTTTTTCGTCCCAGGTTGAATTTATCATAAACTTCTGCAAACCTATATGTATTAATATAAACGAGGAACAGAACTAGTAAATATTATCCCGAATTCCAGTATTTCTATTTTTGAGTTGAATCACTTAGATTCGCTAAAGATTGGAAAAGAAAACTAACAGCTTGCCTTTGTTTGTAAAAAATGTACAAATACGATGAAATTTACTACCAAACCAGCAAAAATTTTAGAATATCTGTCCATATCTGTGAATGATGGTGACAGTTAATGTCAGACAAGGTAAAGACAGATAACATTTGTCTATAGCTGCAACAGACAATGACAGTCATTGACAGTCTAGGTAATAGTTTACAATGTTTGTCAATGTCTGTATGTGATGTCAGACAGATGAGAGTTTAAATTATTTGTCCTTGACTGTGAGCGATGTCCACAGACATTGACAGTCCAGGTGAATTTTCATAAAGTCTGAGATCGCCTGTCCATGTCACCAGCAGTCCGACACAGTCATGGGCAGACATAGTAAAATTCTGTCAACGACTGTCAGTGTCAATGGAAGTCTCTAGCAAACAAATGAAATAAATTTCACAGTTTTTTTCAGTTTTCAGCAGTCTCTGACAGTCGAAAAGTGACTGTCACTTGTAAAGACAGTCATTTTTCTTTGTTCATAGTGACCGTATGAAAGGCTTTTTTAGTGTCTTAAAAAGCTACATAAAATTTTGCTTCCTAATTCAATATTGTGGTGTATAGTTTCTTAGAGACAAAACACTGCAGTCAGGCAACTAAGATTCTTTTGGAAACCTTGTTGTAGGGCTGATGGAAAACTGTTATGAAGATCACTATAAATGTGTATACGATTTAATATAATGCACTCAAAAATCTTCAACAGACAGGATAACAAACATACAGGTCTGTAACTATCTTTTCTTCTTCTATTGTTTTTGGGGGCGACTTACTATTCAGTAATTGCGCCCTTGTACACAATATCGACAGTATAATATTGCCTGTCTTCTTTAGAACAAAGGTTATGTTTAATGATTTAATGATTTTGGCGAGTTGAATATACATACTTTAGTGACAATTTCAAATAAAGTCTAGAACAAAATTGCTGTCTATCCTGAAAGTGGTGTTTGTGATAAATTGAAACGATAAGTCATATTTGTTTTCGTGTTCTTTTTATTGTTGTTGTTTACTAGAAGAGTAAAGTTTTGAAAATTATAATCTAGCAGTTCAAATGCGTTCAATTGTATACTTTATATATTTGCACGTGGTGTAATACAATGTAAAGTGAGATAAACTGGTCCCCTTTTCAATATGGTTCCTCACACCAGATCCTTTATTACCCTATAGATTTTGAAGCATCATATCCTGTACTTATAAAATAGCGTTAAAGTAGTTTCTGTATAGAGAGTGAGAGAGGGAGATGTCTCCCTCGCTCTCTCCCTTTCAGACAGTATACAGTTAGGTATGGGGTAGGATATAATACTTTTATTTTAACATAAGATACATTTTGTAGGTACTTAACTCCCTTCCCTGTTAAGGATCGTTAGTGCTTGGTCCATAGAACTAAAACATGTACTACCCCCTTCCCAAAAGAGATAAATATTTAAAATATGTTTGTTAATTTGTTACTTGTCTGCTCTTCCAGCGATCCATGCATGTGAAACTTTTCATCCAGAGATTATAAATATACTGATATCGGTGACTTCTACAGATTAACCCCATGGTATCTGAAAGAATCACCCCTACCGGTGTGTTTGTGTAAAAAGTAAAAATATAAGTGAAAAAATTAGATATCAGTATTTACCACAGAAAAAGCGTAAACAAATTTATATACATCATTTATCAGCAGGACATCAGTATATTATATATTAAAAAAAATACTTTAATGCCCGGGTGATATTAACAATGTACAATTTAGGTTATGATTCCCCGGTTGAGCAAACTGTAAGTACGTGTAGTAGTTCGAGGGTATAAGTCGACACTAACTTGATTTGAGCATGTATATCCTTTGTGTGTCTAATTTTCTATTGACTATCTTAGATTTAAAGAAAAATACGTAATTTTAGTGTCATGTATTGGCATTACCTGGGCATTAGCAATTCACGGTAAGCACGATCCCAGTGGGGCATGACATTTGACCTGTTACAGGTAGAAATTGTACTCTTGATAGATATGTACGTTTTTGGAGAATAATTTACAGTGATAGTTCGAATGTTTCCAATACTAATTGAAATTTCTTGAATTGGCGAGTTTTACATGATTCACTTTACTTTATGATGAGTTTGGAACGTAAAAATGGTGGATATTACATAAGTGTAGTTTGTAAATGATGCAGGGTCTTTGTACAAAATATGTGATTTTCAATATAGCTATAGTGTTTTCTTTGGATATGATGGAATTAACAAAACATATGCGGTACTTAATTTAATGGTGTAATAATTCTAGATAGTGATTTATATATATTTGGATTTATGCTACGGGTAAGTAACTAAAAATTTAATTACTAGCAAAAAATATACATCAAAATTTGGATAACAAAGTAATATATACATATACACATATGATTTTACACGTTTTTTTTTTTGTTTGTTTGTTTGTTTGTTTTTGTTTTTGTTTTTGTTTTTTTTTGACGGATCTGAGATTTAACTCACCCTAGTATAGGTAGATTCCATTTTCACATTTTATTTTAAAATCTAAAAACAATTTAAGGCATGTTTTAAGTGCTTTAATTTACTTAATCAATACGCATGTTCCTGTGAGAATTTGCATATGCAGATTCTCATAATAGTACACATGTTGTTATTAATTACAATGCAGTATATACACATACATGCTTTTTTGTATATATGTTTGTTTGTTTTTCTTTTTTGTGTTTTTTTTCCGGGGCTGAGATTTAACTCACCCTAAAATAGGTAGAACCCATTTTCTCATTTTTCATTTAAAATATCAAAAACAATTTAAGGCACTTTTTGAATACTTAATTTACTTAATCAATGCACATGTGCAAGTGCCACGATATAAACAGCATACGTTTCCTGTCAATATACAAGTTCTGATGGTGGTACTTGTTCACTTAAATAATACACCTGTTTCCTCTAAATATGAAAGGACAGGATGGAGCGTGACAGAGTGACCTGATAGTAAATTTTTCAGCGAAAAATCTGTTATACCTAATTGTGTGAGGGACTCAAATAGTGTGTTCCTTTGTGTAACATATTTTGTGCAATCGTATATATAGTGATAGACGTTATCAGTGACATCATAACATACACTAAATTTGTCGTTTCTACTCTTCCCAATTGTAGACAAGTATTTATTTATACTGATGTACCCACACCTAATTTTGAATACTTTTGTTTCCTTTTCCCGAAAAAATCGAGGTACAGCGATGGAAACGTTCAACATTCCCCACCACACGCACACGATTCACACGATGAACGCACACGATTCACACGTTGAGCGCACACAATTCGCACGTTGAATGATACAGAAAGTTCTCAATCGTGTATCGTGTACCGTGTATCGTGTACCGTATAACGTGCACCGTGTCGGTTAAATAATCTTATTTACTTTCATGAAACGAACTCGAAATGAAAAATATGAGCGTGTAATAAAAGTCGAGAGTCTTAAAATTTCATAGTATAAATTACAATGTGATACATACAACCACATATAAATAAAATAACTGTTAATTTTGACAAAAGAAAAATGAAACAGCATTTATGACATCGGTGTTACAATCTATCTCTCGGGATCTGTTACCACTTTTGCCGTAACAATATCCGAATAGGGTCGGCAAAAACTTAAATTTGTGTAATTTTGTCAGCAAAAACGGAAAAGAAATTAGTAAATAAAATAAACAATGTTAATAGAAAAATAATTAAAATCAAATCAAAACCTCCTGATATATAGTAAAGATACTGCAAAATCAGTCAAAACTATCTACAAAAATAAACATTACTTTTAAATTTCATTTAGACAATACTGTAACTTTCTATAACATAACCATAAATAAGTAAGAAAGGGCACATTTTCTCTATTTTATATTATACCAGTGTCCGCAATACTAAAACTTCATATAATTTAATCATAAATTTAAAAGAAAGGGCACATTTTCTCTATTTGATATTATACCAGTGTCCGCAATACTAGAATTTCATATAATTTGACCATAAATATAAAAGAAAGGGCACTTTTTCTCTTTTTTACATTATACCAGTGTCCACAATACTAAAACTCCATATAATTTAACAATAAATTAAAAGAAATGGCACTTTTTCCCTTTTTCATACTATACCAGTGTCCGCAATACTAAAACTTCATGTAATTTAACCATAAATATGAAAGAAATGGCACTTTTTCTCTATTTTATATTATACCGGTGTCCACAATACTAAAACCTCAGATAATTTAACCATAGATTTAAATGTAAGGGCACTCTTTCTCTATTTTATATTATAGCAGTATCTGCAATACTAAACCTTTATATAATTTAACCGTAAATATAAAAGAAAGGGCACTTTTTCTCTATTTTATATTATACCGGTGTCTGCAATACTAAAACTTTATTTAATTTAACCTTAAATATAAAAGAAAGGCCACTTTTTCTCTATTTTATATTATACTGGTGTCCGCAATACTAAAACTTTATATAATTTAACCATAAATATAAAAGAAATTGCACTTTTTCTCTATTTTATATTATACCGGTGTCCCCAATACTAAAACTTTATATAATTAAACCATAAATATAAAAGAAAGGACACTTTTTCTCTATTTTCTATTATACTGGTGTCCGCAATATTAAAACTTTATATAATTTAACCATAGATATGAAAGAAAGAACACTTTTTCTCTATTTTATATTATACCGGTGTCCCCAATACTAAAACTTTATATAATTTAACCAGAAATATAAAAGAAAGGGCACTTTTTCTCTATTTCCTATTGAACTGGTGTCTGCAATACTAAAACTTCAGATAATTTAACCATAAATATAAAAGAAAGGGCACTTTTTCTCTATTCTACAATATAACTAAAACTTCATATAATTTAACCATAAATATAAAAGAAAGGGCACTTTTTCTCTATTTTATATTATTCCAGTGTCCGCAATACTAAAACTTCATATTATTTAACCATAAATATATAAGAAATGGCACTTTTTCTCTATTTTATATTATACCGGTGTCTGCAATACTAAAACTTTATATAATTTAACCATAAATGTAAAAAAATGGGCACTTTTTCTCTATTTTATAGTATACTGGTGTCCGCAGTACCAAAAATTTATATTATTTAACCATGAATATAAAAAAGGGCACTTTTTCTCTATTTGATATTATACTGGTTCGCAATACTAAAACTTTATATAATTTAACCATAAATATAAAAGAAAGGGCACTTTTTCTCTATTTTATATTATACCGGTGTCCACAGAACTTAAACTTTATATAATTTAACCATAAATATAGAAAAAAAGGCACTTTTTCTCTATTTTATAATATACCGGTGTCCACAATACTTAGACTCTATATAATTTAACCATAAATATAAAAGAAAGGGCACTTTTTCTCTATTTTATATTACATCGGTGTCCGCAATACTAAAACCTCAGATAATTTAACCATAGATTTAAAAGTAAGGGCACTCTTTCTCTATTTTATACTATAGCAGTGTCAGCAATACTAAACCTTTATATAATTTAACCGTTAATATAAAAGAAAGGGCACTTTTTCTCTATTTTATATTATACCGGTGTCCTCAATACTAAAACTTTAAATAATTTAACGTTAACTATAAAAGAAAGGGCACTTTTTCTATATTTTATATTATACCGGTGTCCGCAATACTAAAACTTTCTAATTTAACCATAAATATAAAAGAAAGGGCACTTTTTTTCTATTTTATATTATACCGGTGTCCCCAATGCTAAAACTTTATATAATTTAACCATAAATATAAAAGAAAGGGCACTTTTTCTCTATTTTATATTATACTGGTGTCTGCAATATTAAAACTTTATAAAATTTTACCATAGATATGTAAGAAAGAACACTTTTTCTCTATTTTATATTATACCGGTGTCCGCAATACTAAAACTTTATATAATTTAACCAGAAGTTTAAATCAAAGGGCACTTTTTCTCTATTTCCTATTGTACTGGTGTCCGCAATACTAAAACTTCAGATAATTTAACCATAAAATTAAAAGAAAGGGCACTTTTTCTCTATTTTATAATACATCGGTGTCAGCAAAACTAAAACTTCCTATAATTTAACCATAAATATAAAAGAAAGGGCACTTTTTCTCTATTTTATATTATACCAGTGTCTGCAATACTAAAACTTCATATTATTTAACCATAAATATAAAAGAAATGGCACTTTTTCTCTATTTTATATTATACCGGTGTCCGCAATACTGATACTTTATATAATTTAACCATAAATATAAAAGAAAGGGCACTTTTTCTCTATTTTATAGTATACCGGTGTCCACAGTACCAAACATTTATATTATTTAACCATAAATATAAAAAAGGGCACTTTTTCTCTATTTGATATTATACCGGTGTCGCAATACTAAAATTTTATATAATTTAACCATAAATATAAAATAAAGGACACTTTTTTCTCTATTTTATATTATACTTGTGTCCGCAGAACTTAAACTTTATATAATTCAACCATAAATATAGAAAAAAGGGCAATTTTTCTCTATTTTATAATATACTGGTGTCCCCAATACTTAGATTCTATATAATTTAACCATAAATATAAAAGAAAGGGCACTTTTTCTCTATTTTATATTACACCGGTGTCCGCAATACTAAAACCTCAGATAATTTAACCATAGATTTAATAGTAAGGGCACTCTTTCTCTATTTTATATTATAGCAGTGTCCGCAATACTAAACCTTTATATAATTTAACCATAAATATAAAAGAAAGGGCACCTTTTCTCTATTTTGTATTATACCCATGTCCTAAATACTAAAACTTTATATAATTTAACCTTAAATATAAAAGAAATGGCATTTTTTCTCTATTTTTATATTATACCGGTGTCCGCAATACTAAAACGTTATATAATTTAACCATAAATATAAAAGAAAGGGCTCTTTTTCTCTATTTTATATTATACCGGTGTCCCCAATACTAAAACTTTATATAATTTAACCATAAATATAAAAGAAAGGGCACTTTTTCTCTATTTTATATTATACTAGTGTCTGCAATATTAAAACTTTATATAATTTTACCATAGATATGAAAAAAAGAACACTCTTTCTCTATTTTATATTATACCGGTGTCCGCAATACTAAAACTTTATATAATTTAACCAGAAATAAAAAAGAAAGGGCACTTTTTCTCTATTTCCTATTGTAGTGGTGTCTGCAATACTAAAACTTCAGATAATTTAACCATAAAATTAAAACAAAGGGCACTTTTTCTCTATTTTATAATATACCGGTGTCCGCAAAACTAAAACTTCATATAATTTAACCATTAATATAAAAAGAAAGGGCACTTTTTCTCTATTTTATATTATACCAGTGTCCGCAATACTAAAACTTCATATTATTTAACCATAAATATAAAAGAAATGACACTTTTTCTCTATTTTATATTATACCGGTGTCTGCAATACTAAAACTTTATATAATTTAACCATAAATATAAAAGAAAGGGCATTTTTTCTCTATTTTATAGTATACCGGTGTCCGCAATAACAAAAATTTATATAATTTAACCATAAATATAAAAAAGGGCACTTTTTCTCTATTTTATATTACACCGGTGTCCGCAATACTAAAACTTCCTAATATGATTTAACCGTTGATATAAAAGGTTTTAGACTTTTTTTTGTAAAATCGGCGGTTGAAAAAAAAGTATACATGTATTTCGAGTTAAAAAATATAGAAATAAAAGATCCGTGTTGTGCAGAAAACTGGCAAAACTATCTATAAAATGCGGAATTTAAATGAAACGAGTAAACGCACGTTACACGATACACGCAATGAACGTTACACGTTACACGATACACGATACACGATGAGCGCACACGATTTACACGTTGAACGCAAACGGTCTACACGATGAACGCACACGATTCACACGATGAGCACTATTTTGGGAATGTTGAACGTTTCCATCGCTGTATGCAAATTTTAAAGTTAACCGTGTCTTGTATTTCAAATAGTGTTCTACCTTTGGTATTACGAGTCCAATCAATTTGCCAATTACTTTTTAGTATTTGACTACATATATTTTTGATATCTTGCTTATAAACGTACGTCGAGACGTCAATGTTACTGTTTACAAGGGCCTTCTTTGCAATGCGGTCGGCTAATTCGTTACCGAGTATGCCTACATGACTTGGTACCCATTCAAAAACTATGTTTATTCCCTGTTGTGTTAACGTTGTGCATTGGAGATAGATGTCATATATAATATGAATTTTTATTTTAAATATGCTTCCAGATATTGCTTGTAATGCTGATAATGAATCCACAAATAGTACTACATTCAAGGGTTTGAAATCTTCATTCCAACTTAGAGCTAAAAACATTGCCATTAATTCACAAGTGAAAATTGATGCATGGCTTGGTAGCCTGTACCCTTTTTCAAGTCCCAATTCTGGTATAAAATATGCACAACCACTGCTATTGTTATCTTGATCTTTTGATCCATCAGTATATATTTTCAAACAATTTGTATATTGAGTATCAATTAGTAGATTAGCTTCACTTTTTATCAAGTGAGGCATATCTTTCTTTGTAATAGTGTTTGATAGTTTTGTACTGACTAAAGGTTGAAGTAGTAACCATGGCGGGGTGGGGAATTGTCTATATTGATATATTGTAGAGGGGTCAATATCATGCTTTTGTAACATATCGTTTGCAATAATAATATAAGGCTTCTGGTTTTCTTTTATATCCTTTGCATAATACAGATAAGGGGCAGTACTGATTAGACTTTATTTGGCAGGGTGGCCGTTCTCATGACTTATAATATTCATATTAGATTTTGTAATAAGAGCTTTTCGTCTTTCCTCCAGTGGAGGGTCACCCATCTCAACTTGTAAGCTATATGTAGTTACGTTTTTGTAAGCGCCAGAACAGATTCTTAGGGACTGACTTTGTATCTTGTAAAATATTTTCTTAATGGATTGTGAAGCAGAGTTATATATTTCGCATCCATAGTCTAGTTTAGACCTGATCAGTGCAATGTAAATATTTCGAAGAGTAAAGCTATTAGCTCCCCATCTTGTACCTGTTAATACTTTCATGCAATTCAAAGCTTTACTGCATTTAGCCTTTAAATGTTGTATATGTTTCAACCATGTCAGCTTGTCATCAAATATCATACCTAAGAACTTAACTTCCTTTACAACATTGAGCATTGAATTGCCAATTTTTAATGATAATTTACCCATTTTACGCTTTCTGGTAAAGATTATAGCTACGGTTTTTTTGGGGGGGACAAAAGAAAGCCAGATTTCTGACACCATTTAAAGATATTGTCTAAGTCGTATTGTAATCTATTTTGGACAAACTGTAAGTTTATACCTGATAACCATATTGTGCTATCATCTGCAAATTGAGAGATTGAACTATAATTTATGCATTCTGCCATGTCATTGACCATGATGTTAAATAAGATGGGGCTAATACAGCTACATGTACCTTGGGGGTACCATTTTGAACGACGTGTATATCTGAGTATGTGTTATCTATTTTTACTTGAATAGTTCTATGGGTCAGAAAACTGTTAACCCAGGAGAGCATATTGCCTCTAATACCAAGTTTCACCATTTTTTTTCTAAAAGTCCATATTTCCATATCATATCAAAAGCTTTTTGTAAGTCAATAAATACCCCTACTGTGAAGTGTTTCTTTAAGAAAGATTTCTGTTTGTCATTGTCTAACCGTATAACCTGTTCTAATGTATTTCTATTTGTTCTCAATCCACTTTGGTTTTCATTATACAATTTATTTTTTTTCGAAATACCATCGTAATCTATTATTTACCATTTTTTCCATAATTTTTACGAAGTTAGATGTGAGAGCAATTGGTCTATAGGACTGAGGGTCACTGGGATTCTTGCCTTGTTCTAAACTTGGGAAGTAGTATATAGGTGGTTTTCGCTTATGATTTGACGAGGTGGTGCGAGGTGGTGCCGGAAGTGACGTAGAGCGGAAGTGACGTGACAGAAGTCACGTGATCGGAAGCGGAAGTCACGTGACCGGAACACGAAGTGTTAACACTGCACATGCGCAACCGGAAGTGGCCCTTTTTGAGGCCCTACAAGGCCCTATTGACCGGAAATGACGTGTTGGAACAACACGTGACCCTGCAAGGGTGTTGTGTGACCTTATTACATAACGCATGCGCCACCGGAAGTGGGCGTAGCCCCATGTGTCAACCGGAAGTGGTCTTGTTTGAAGCCCTAGTCGGGCCTATTGATAGGAAATGGCGTGTTGAAAGAGGGCAAGACCCCGCAGGGGTGTTGTGTGACCTTAGTCCACAACGCATGCGTGACCGGAAGTGGGCGTAGCCCCATGTTGTATACCGGAAGTACCCCTTTTTGAAGCCCTAGTCGGGCCTATTGACCGGAAATGACGTGTTGGAACAACACGTGACCCTGCAAGGGTCACGGTTGACCTTACTACAATGTACATGCGCGACCGGAATTGGGCGTAGCCCCATGTGTTAACCGGAAGTTGGGAATGTTCTTTCATTATTTCCCTTTTTTATATGTTTTTCAATGGTATTCTTTGTATTTTCTTCCTTTTACATTCAATTTTTAGTCATTTCTCCCATATCCCACCCTTTTTTAAATGTTGTTATAGCTTTTCACCCCCCTTTTCAATGTTGTTCTGCAAGCCAATGTTTAGACTAATATCCGGGCGTGGTCATTCAGCAATAATCATTATATTTCTGAGGGTGTCTTCTATCACGTCCGCGTTCGTCATGGGACATAACTGTTGCTAGTAATTGTCCCGCATTTTTTTTATTTGTGGGTGTCTTCTATCACGGCCGCGTTCGTCAAAGGGACATAACTCTTGCTACTTATTTCCCGCGCTTTTTT